>JAPKLY010000047.1:195815-255846 GCA_026898435.1 Prunella vulgaris
ATAAATTAACTTTATTGGGACGTAAATTGTATACTTAATAGACATTTAGGACATAATTGAATAAATTAACTTTATTGGGACGTATTTGGAAAAAGACAAAAATTATGGGACCTAAAAAATCTCTATCCCTATAATTTTCGAACAACCAGATCCGAAACTTGAGTTCATTCAAATGCAACGTCAACATCAAATCATCTTTTGCCTAATTTTTTACAATATTCAAGCACTATTTATCTAACATTCAAATCTCTATCTGTCTAACATTCAAAAGATTCAACCCTAAACAATATTCATTTAAAAAGATATAAACTACAAAATGTTCCTAGATCCGTTGCAGCAGTGGCGAGGACGGATGGGGTGATGACAAGACCAGCGGTAGCGACGGAGGCTAATTAGAGGTAGTGTATTTGACAAAATTATTTTAAGTTCTTACATAAAAGAATGAGGGTGATGTAGGTATTTTCATATATTTTTGGTAGCGAAAAAATCAGGATATGTACTGTATTTAACCAAAATGCTACTGCATGCTAATAACCGTGGAGTGGCGTGGCCTTATTTGGGGCAGTCAGCTAATGGCCTTTTGCAAGTGCAACCCAACTCCCTACGTTTTATTCAAAAATATATATTTATGAACTAAGTTTATTTTTTGAAGAGAAAATTAAGCTAAAAAAATACTAAATTCCTAAATAAAGAATTATATAAACCATATTTGAATATTAAGCCCTGAATAATATAAGAAAGTGAAAGCAAAAGGATTTTTTTACACACAACAATTTGTGTTTAAACGAAATACATAATTTAAGAAAATATTTTAAATGATCAGTATTAATCATTTATAGTTGAGAATATAAATTTTAAAAATTGATAATCCGTACTAACAAACGGAAATTCATAATCAACCATTTACTATTGGAGAGATCCATTTAGAGGCATAGCAAAATTCTGTATGGATTAATTCATCTAAGTAATATATCGATCAAATTAACTCAACCATCAATAAACTTTAGATCTCAATAAAAATAGAAATAATAACTAAACATATTTTCACATTACAATACTATTATAATTATTTTTAAGTTTGATATTTAAGGTGAATTTACGGACTCCATAACATGAACTTACTAATACCATTTGAAAATTTTAATAGTATCAGTACATACTAATGATATTAATAACTATATTTAAAAATATAAATTTCGTACTATTACTAAGTTTTTGTATGTTCCACTATATATTTCTCATTTATTTTTTCTCAAAATTACTATTCATTTTTTATAATTATTTTTATTATTTTTTACACTATTTTGATTATTTTTTATTATATTATCTATACTATATCCATATTTATACTCTTATTAATATTTATTTTCAAATATATAGTGAAATGGAAAGAGTATATTTTTACAATTTTTCATTTAATAAAAATGTCAAATTCAACATGCTAAAAAGATTATCAAAGACAACATTAACAAAAAGGACTTTGAGTCTAACATCTACTTTCCGAACCTATGCTTTCCGACAAATATACAAATAAACTAAAAGTTGTATGTGGTATTAGTTAATAAGTAAAATGATATTACCGAATCCATATAAAATATCATTTAAAGGTGACTCAATTCAAAATCTCATTTTATAAATTTCTCAATTAAGGCGTCAATTTTTTTGAAGCCCCTTACACATGCATAAATTCATAACTAACCATATTATCTACGCCTCACAAAAATTTGCATACTTTCTTTTTTAGTTTGTCTCACAAAAGTTTGCATATTTCTTACTCACAATCTCCACCATACACATTCTACTCATTACACTTTTCTTTAAAAACCATGCTCTCAAAAGTACCGCAAATTTTTTGGAGACAGAGATAGTACTTTTTTCTACTTTCATATTCATGCATTTTGCGGGTCTCTTTTTTTTTTTTTATTGGCAAAATTCTTTAATTTTTTGGGTTAATTCTATATAAATACAATACCTTTTACTCAACTTTCAATTTAATCCTTAGCTTCACGATTATTGTAAAAAATCTCAATCTTTTAAAAAGTTTCAAATCGATACACAAATTTTTTTCCGGTCAGCAACTGATGACGTGTCTCACCGGAGCGCGTAAAATGTTGTCACGCTGGCGTACACAAGTGAAATACTTTTTTGGTTAATTCTATATAAATACACCACCTTTTACTCAACTTTCAATTTAATTCCGAGTTCACGATTATTATAAAAAAATCTCAACCTTTTAAAGAGTTTCAATTCGATACATTTTTTTTTTCCGGCCAGTAACTGATGACGTGTCTCGCCAGAGCGCATGAAATGTTGTCACGTTGGCGTACACGTCTGAAATTACTTTTTTATATTTTTTTCACATCATATATTATATATATAAAAAATAACAAAATTTTATATTAAAAAATATTTTTTGAATGAGAAATGCTATGGAAAAAAACGTTTTCCACCATATTCAAGAGGGATTTGAAAAAACTGTGTTAATGGTACCGAATATCAAAATCATAAAATGTGGTGTATTTATATAGAATTAAGTGGTGATATTCGGTACCATTAACACAATTTTTTCTAGTCCCTCTTGAATATGGTGGAAAACGTTTTTTTCCAAAGTATTTCTGATTCAAAAAATATTTTTTAATATAAAATTTTGATATATGATGTGGAAAAAAAATAAAATATAAAAAAGTAATTTCACACGTGTACGCCAGCGTGACAACATTTCACGCGCTCCGATGAGACACGTCATCAGTTGCTAGCCGGAAAAAAATTTGTATCGAATTGAAACTTTTTAAAAGGTTGTGATATTTTATAATAATCGTGAACTCAGGATTAAATTGAAAGTTGAGTAAAAGATGGTGTATTTATATAAAATTAACCAAAAAAGTATTTCACACGTGTACGCGAGCGTGACAACATTTCACGTGCTCCGGCGAGACACGTCATCAGTTGCTGGCCGGAAAAAAAAAAGTATATCGAATTGAAACTTTTTAAAAGGTTGGGATTTTTTACAATAATCGTGAAGCTCAGAATTAAATTGAAAGTTGAGTAAAAAATGGTGTATTTATATAGAATTATCCCTAACTTTTTAGGCTTTTTTGCTGGTTTGGCAGGCCTTTTGCCTGTTTTATTTTTATTTTTTATAAAATTTATCAGATTTAAATTTTTTGTGTACATAAAAATATAAAAATATACAATTTTTAATAATTTGAATTTTTTCAGATTTTGAAATTTGCATATATAAACATTGTCAGAAGCACAACATCTAGAAAATATTGAATAAAAGTGTGCTTTAACTTTGACTTGAAACGTTTGATCCAATGACGGATCATCTTGTTTTGGATTGAACGTTGGTTTGTGGAAGATTTGATGAAGACAGATTTGACGAAAAATGATTTTTGAATCTTCAAGTCTTGATTTGAGCTGGAAACGCTTGATCGAAAGGGTCTTGGACCTTGATCTCTGATTGAAGCGTGTTGTTGGATGAACTTGGTGAAGAACAGTTGAAGACGACGATGAACGCTTGAAGTCTTCAAGGTGTTCTTCGGCTGGAAACGTTTGATCAAAGGGATGGAGCTCCTTGTTTCTGATCGAATGATGTTTCTGGCTGGATTTGGCGAAGACGGTTGAAGACAGCGAAGAACGCTTGATGATCTTCAAGAAAAATGTCTGATCGGATGGATTTGACCTGTTGTCTAGGATCAAAAGGTGTTTCTGGAGGGTTTTGACGAAGAACAACTTGAATCTTCGAAGCACTTCTTCAGATTTAGTGAAGAACACTTGAATCTTCGAAGAATGGCTTGAATCTTCTTAGCTCGCAAGTTGCTCGTATAGAGGATATTATTGTTTGCTCGTTCGTCTTCAATGATTTCGATATCTTCTGATATTGTGAAATGCATGAACTTGATCCCTATTTATATGATGGAGAAGTGAAGGTCTTCCTTATTCGCGCTGACACGTGGCGCGATCTGGTTGGCTGATGCCGATTTGATTGACCAAATTTAGCTTGATTGATTTTCGTCGTCTTCTTTATTTAATTAGTATTTATACAAAACATTTATTATTTCGAATAAATAGTGCAAATCAGTCATTTACAAGTGCTGGGAGACTCGTGGTTTAATAATAACTTGTACCGTGTACAATAAATATTAATTTTTTATTATTTAATTAGAGAATTAATTTGTTAAATCCTCAAAATTAAAATAGTAATATATGCTTATATTTATTTAATTTATACACGTGTCATTATTTAATCGGGTGCAATTTTTATATGCTTAGATATACATAACAGTGATAATGTATTAGAATGACGGTGATAGTTGATAATCCCGAATTCATACAAGTTTTTATCATAATTCTATATTATATTTAGTCACATTCATGGTCCAATTTTTATTTATTTATTTATTTAAAATCTCAATTAAACTAAGACGTAAAATTCATTTCCAATTAAAATTATATGAGGTACCCTCTTGTGAAAAATTTTCAAAGTAAATTTAAATTCGTAATAAGTTTAAATAAATAATTAATAAATGAGTAATACCCCGAGAATAAGTTTAACTAATACTCAAACAACAATTCATTAATATCCTAAGAATAAGTCTATAATACCACAAGAACAAGTGTAAGTAATACTCTAAGAATAACTTATCAATAACATACGAATACGTTTAAGTAATACCCCAAGAACAACTCAATAATACTCCAATTCACTAATACCCCAAAAACAAGTCTGTAATACAGAAAAATAATTTATTAATACCCCAAGAACAATTTACTAATAAATAAAAAACAAGTATAGGTAATATTCCAAGAATAACTCACTAATCCCTCAATTGTCAAAAAACACATAGTGCGGCGTGTACGATGCGTTTTTGAAAAATCAATTTAAAGTCAAAATTAAACTTTTTTTTTTTGAAGGAAATGATCATTTATAGATGATAATCAATAAAGTACAATAGATCAGTTTTCCAATCTCTTGAACAAACAAGAGAGTCATAAACTACTCCAAACCAATCAAGAGGACATTGAGAGTACCTAACAGAGATAGATGCTAACAATTTTAAAGCTCTGAGGCAAATAAATCACTCCACACTAAAGTGATTTTTACCATCTAATCAAACAACATCTATCTTGTTTTATCCCGCACTTCAACACGAAGAACTGAAGGATCATCTGGCACACTACCAGATCTGAACCCATCCTCAGCATCACAATAGGCCATGAACCCATTACAGGGAAGACAACACACAGAGGTGTGAACATTCTCACACTAACAGTGCAGAGGAGTGGAAAATACAAATATGAAAAAAGAGTGAGACTACAGAAGAACTCAAAAACTAAAATTAAAAAGCAAAATAAAAATAAAAATAAAAGAGATTTAAAGGGTCATCCTACCAAACGAGTGTCGTAGCCATGGCACCGTTGGAGAGGATGAACCCGTTAATCTACAGACACAACAACAAGCGATGGAAGAAAAAAGGGGTTGAGATGAGCGAAACCGATAAGAACCGAGAAGAATAAGATCCGGTCTCTTTCACGCAGGCACGATGGAAGCGCTACATTAGATCTGCCGACTGCTGCAACTCACGGGTGGACTGACACTGGCGGAGGCTGGAGATGGATTTTGGGCGGCGGAGGCGTCAAATTAGAGTTTTTTTCCACAGGATGTTATTTAAAGAGAGAAAGTCTCAAATCAACTTGCAACTTGCAAGTGGCAACGACAAAAAATCAGATAAGTCAAAATTAAACTTAAACTTAAACTTAAAATTAAAGTGCATCTTATGCACTTAGGTGCACACAAGTTTTTGTGTAAATCTAGGTATATCATTTAATGTGGTAACACATTTTTTTTACTATTTTATGTGTTAATACATGAAAAATAATTATTTCTATAAAATTAAATAAATATTTTTTAAAAAAAACAATATTTCTCCATAGCGTAACACATATTTTGCTCTTATATTGTATGAAAAATATTTATTTTTATAAAAAGTAAATAAATAAATATATGTAAAAGAATATTTAGTATGATAGTAACATATATTTTACCTAATATTAACATGTATTTACCCATATAGTAATATAAATTAAAAGTGAAAATTTTAAATTTTGTTTTGTGTAAAAGGTTTGGGAAGAAATTATCAAGATCAGGCTCGATTAAGATATACAAAATTTTAAATACGAATTATTCTACAAATCTATTTGATTAAAATATTTCTTATGGTTTTCTCAAATCATGTAAGTTGATTAGGCGGACGTCAATTTTTTTTTATTATATCGTGTGCATGGCTTAACTAAAATAATAAAAACGAACTTCAAATTTTTTTAGAAGAAAAAAATAGTGTCTGTTTGCAAACACTAGTAGAAATTAAGTATTACTCACTCCGTCCCAAAACTACTTTCACTCTTTCCTTATTTGGACGTCTCAACTCTTCTTTCACACACTAAAAAAGAAAACTTTTCTCTCTCACAAAAGTCAACAAAATACATTTTTTCTTATTTTATTATTTAACTTTACACTCACATATTTATTTTTCTTTGGTTCGCGTGCCCGGAACTACTATGAAAGTAGTTTCGGGACGGAGGTAGTATTAAGTAATTTTTGTAGTAAAATGAAAAGTAAAAAGTGTTTTAAAATTAAGTAATTTTAAAAAGATAAAATATTATATAGACCATTTTCATGATATAAATTATTTTATGATATAAGATTTTTATTTATGATTTTATCTTTTTTGTCTTGATGAAAAATGATTCATAATATGAACCAATTTCACATAATATCTATTCTTTTAAAAGATGATTAAGAGAATTATGTTTATAAAGTACTTTTAAAAAATATTAAATTATTATTATTTTAATAAATGTGTAGAAGTGTTTAAGTGGAAGTTAGAAATTAAAAATTATTACTTGACCAAGAGTGGTAATAAGCACATAAAATAATAGTTGAAAATATATTTTAAATATTTTTTTCTAAAAAATAAATACTTTTATTTTTTTTATTGAAAGTTTGTATAATGACAACAGACGCTAAATTAAATAATAAAAAAAAAACCGAATTCAGATTCCATGCATGACAAATTAACAACTGGGAAATTCATTCATCCACTGTGCCCAAATTCCAATAATACATTGACCAAGAGAGAGAGAGAGAAACATTTCACGAGAAATCCACAAGAGGACAACATGCCGAAAGTGGGGTCCGCAGATCTTTTCCTAAAAGCAGCTGCTCTCCTCCAAACCAAAACCCACCAATACAATATCTGTGCTACCAAGACGCGTGTCCCCAACTCCCCTTTTCAACTAACCCACAACCATACTATACCCCTAATTACTCAAGAAATCGATTTCAATGGTTTTTTTAACAATAAATTATTCTACGAATTTATTATATAATAAATAAATAATATTTAAATAAAATATATTATATGAATATTTTAATTTTTGTTTATAAAATATAATTTTTTTTAAAATATATCTCAATTTCAATTATGGCTCATTTGGTCAGGAATTGAACCATAGAGTTGGGATAGATATCTTCCATCTCATCAATTTTAGAGGGGTTAAACTTTTTTTTTTCACAAATACATATTATATGATTTTTTTGACATACAAAAAATGCAACTTTCTTTGTTGAATTTCTATTTTTATTATTACACTTATATTTTATATCGTTAAACTTAAATATATTATGTGTAATTGCACTTTATATTTATTAAACATTAAAAAAAAATTACACACGAACTGTACTGGATTACTCTCTCTGTCCCATTATAAGTTGTTATTTTTGTCATTTTCCGTCCCATTATATGTTGTTCATTTATTTTTTTAGAAAATTATTATTCATTTTTTTTATTATTATTTTTAATATTTTTTACACTAATCTCATTATTTTTTCACTTTTCTCTATCACATCAAATATTATATCAATATTTTTATACCCTTTTTAATATTATTAATGTCCAAAAATTGTGAGCAACATATAAGGGAACATGTGGAATACATTTTTAACGCACAAATGATGGCCTAATCAAATTTCTATTTTACTAAAGTGTTCACGTCAATTGCATTCAAACAAATACTAACAAACCCAATTAGCTAAAAAGCATATTTAGACCGCCTAAAAGTACTACACGTATCATGTGCCACTTATATTTAGAAGGAAAGAATATTAGTACTATTTTACAATATATTATATCTTTTCTATTAAAATGTATTTTAATATCATCAAAATATTAATGCAAATGAATTAAAATAATCGCTATAGTGTAACTAATGTGAAAAATCATAGATAAAAAAGAGAAAAATAGATTATTATTATAATAAAGATGATGAGCATAAAAATTAAAAAAACAAATTGACAAAAGTAAAATTACAATTTAATAAAGAGAGCAAATAAAAATAAAATTAACGAAAATTGAAAGGAAGCAGACTTAACTTAGAGATATAATTACCCTTATTAAGAGTTAAAATAGTATTTGACAAAAAAAAATTAAAAATTTAATGCCAAATAGAATAATTACTCATTCTATTTCGTAACTAATTGTACATTTATCTTATTAAAATATTCCAATATTATATGCCCTACCTAAAAAATAAAATATACACATCATATACCCTACGTCCATTATTTTACCAAAATAATCACATGAAAATAGCCAAACATAATACAAACATAAAAGCAGCTACCAACGAATGCACAATGCAAAGTTTTTTATTTTAACGAGAGAAAATTATAATATAATACTCACTCCATCCCATAATTATTTTCACACTTTCCTTTTTCATCCGTCCCACAATTATTTCCACACCCTATAAATAAAAACTATTACTTTAATTTTATTCTCACAATCCAACTAGTCTAATTATTTTAATAATATAACTATACACAATACTCTACTTTCTTAAAAATTGTACCATTCCATACGTGAAAACACCTCTGAGACGGAGAGAGTAGTACAATAGTATATTAATTGCGAATTGATTCATGCACAAAAAAAAAATTATAAAAAAATATTACAATTCTATACAAAAATTGTGTACTAATTTATAAATATAATTATTTTTTACTTTTCAAACAACTTTTGACAATGAATGTACAAAAAACAGAAGAAAAAAAACATAGGGTAATACAAAGTAGTTAAATATTCAAAAGCAATAAATGAAAAAACTAAAAATTGAGACCTGGCAGAATTAAATACACACTAGTAAACTACTAAACTTATAACAGAGAAATAAGGCAAAACATTGGCATTCTAAATAAAAGATGTTAAACTAACTGTTCCACAAGGCCTCGTTAATTAGATTTGCTAATACTACTAATCGAAACTAAGCAACTAACATTCAAATCACAGTCCATAATACCGATATTCAACAAGAAGAGATTAGACAAAAGAGTGGTAATGGAAGTGATGGTGTAAGTAGGGTAGCTCAGATCCGATGAAATGGACGGCTCCTAAGCAGCCACGTCATTGCATTCCTTGGAAGGTGCACAGATTAGCCACACTATGCCGTACGGGTCCTTCACCTTGCCCACGCGCCCACCGCAGCAAGCATCTTCACCCTCCGTCATCTCGCCTTCGGAAACGGCACCCGCCGCCACGGCCTTAGCAAGCGCAGCTTCAACGTCTGTGGTTTCAAGGCAGAACGAGACGCCACTAACTGCAGATTTGATACTGACAGCAAAAACACATTTTCAGAAAATAACAAAATAATTTATCAATGGATTTAACAAATGTGAGTGACTGTGAAGGATCACCTCTTGTCTTGTTAAGGTGAAAAGTGAGATTCCGCTTACATAAACGTTATCTTAAATAAATATGTGGAAACAGAGAAAAACTTAATAACATAAACATAAAAAAACAAAAGGCGAATAAATAACTAAAATACATGCAGAATACAAACCATCAAGCCAGTTAATAGTCCACCATCGATAGTAATTATACTATACAAAGGAAAATGAATCGTCGAAGATATTAAGTAGCAGAGAGCGAAACCGTAAAAATATGCAAGCAAACATTTCGCAGAATGCTTTCAGCAGAAATTCAAAAACAAAATCACAAAAACCATAAAAATCCGAGTATTACGGAGAAAATTAAGTAAAACGTCGCAGATCTAAACATATTTGACATGATGCGCAGAGAAAAACGAGGTAAGTGCACAAAAACTTACGGCGAGTCATCGGTGAGGTCAGCGACAACAAAAGCGAAGGATCCAAGCTTGAGTTCAGCTGAAAGTACGAGAGGTAGCTCCTGCTCCGCCTTTCTCTTGGGATGATTCACGCGGCTCACCTCCTGCGCTCCAAACGCCGTCTTGTAGAACTGCACGGCGTCGTTCGCCTTCGGAGCCTCCACCACCAGCCATGGCTTAATCGCCGAGAAAACCACCGGTGAAGCCTCCGAGCCGTTCTCAGCTCCAACGACGGCTTGAACCTCTTGCGCCATAGCAAAATGAAAAGACTAAAACCCTGAGAACTGTAGTGAGAGAAAAAATGTGAGCAGATAAAGTTTAGGAAGGGTACAACAGGTGTGGCGATATTTATGGGAGCGAGGTAGCTGAACCGTTTTTGGATTAAATTCCTAATTTCTGGTATTAAAATAATCATGCTTTTTGCGGAGTAGTCCCTCATTTTTGTCTTGTTTGCAAATTTACCTATAATAACTCCCCTTAAGATGTGTCTTATTCACGATGATGCCACTGCTTTAACTGCAACGGGTATATTTTGTCAGCTATCCGACGGCCAAGATCAATTACGATGATACGGCTATGGAAATCCACCGTTCATAACAATTAACCTGAAATTTTCACCTTCCGTGCAGGAGTAGTTATGAAAGTCGCAAGAGTGCGAATAAACCAACACACCTCTATCATCAATTAAGATTGTGTTTTCACTCTTCAAACTCTAAAGGCAAATTTATTAATATAGAGTTGTTTTGACGACATAGGAAAAAAAAGGAGATTTATCAAAATAAAACCAGTCGGTATTGGTAGTACCGACTTGTGACGTGGACCACAGATTCTCTTTTCTTGGGAAAGGTGCTCCAGTCGGCACTCTCACAACCGACTGGAGGGGACAACTATATCAGATGGTGAGAAGTGGCTGAGATGGAAATGGACATGGAATGACTTTGAATTGTTGTTACTATCCGATGATGTGGGCAATTTCGATGGATTTGGCAGAGTGAATGGCTTGACGGGGAGAATTGATTTCGGAAACCATGGCTGTTGTTGGCTTTTTTGTGGATGGTGGTGGCAAGTATGGACTGCTTCTGCGCTTTTCCGGGCGTGGAGTTTTAAAGGTGGTGATGAGCTTCAAGTATGTGGTTTTTTCACTTTCATGGTTGTCGATGATTTCCAATGAATGATGATAAAATATTATATTAAATAATTATTTTATATATTTTTATTTTATTTTATTTTTCTTGCTAATTTTTTGAAAATTCTCATTAGTAATTATATGTTGATTCAGTCAAAGTAGTTGGGTATATCACATTGAGCATTTGTAGGAAAATTTGTTACCATTTACCACGTTCATTTATTTCTCTTGAGATTTAATTGATTAATATTTTTTAATTTATATTCACTATTTATTTAAATTATTCCGCAAGATTAAATGTGATTTAAGTTTAAGATTAGATTTTTTTTTGACGAAAAGTTTAAGATTAGATTTGATTGAGGATGTATTTACATATTTTGACCACTAAATTAGCTCTTATCATAAATAAAATCATAAATAAACATTTTCAAATTGTTATTAGAAAATTGAATTATTATATAAAAAATATTGGGGTTTTCTTATATTTTTTTAATTCGGCATTCTTGCGCTTTTCTCGTTTGCAAAAAACCACAATTTTTTTTTTCATGTGTGTAACTCATGTTAACAAATTTCTCTATTTTTATGGAAAAAATCAAGTTGAAAGTTTTTTATTAATATTAATATTTAAATTTAATGAATTGGACGGTTTCTAAGAAAAATTATAATATTAAAATATATAGGATGAGTAAAAATTCATAAATATAAGAGAATAAGATTTATTTATTTTTATTTTTATTTTTTGTTTTCGATCAATTTATGTTGATTTTAAGAATTATGATTGAAAATGCTTCATCCTCAAAAAACCACCATTAATGCTGCAACCAAGTTTTAGACGCCGGAAACTACAAGGTTGCCACATCAAGTCACTTACGGCCAAATTCGTTAAAATTGTCCACTTCACCCATGTCCATCTCAACCGACTTGTAAGAGTGATGCTCATGATTGTCAACTTAGCATTTTGTCTCCTTCAATCGGTTGTGTGAGTGCCGACTGGAACACCTTCCCCGAGGTAAGAGAATCTAAGCTTGTCCACGTCACCAGTCGGTACTACCAGTACCGACTGACTTTATTTTGATAAAGTTTATATTTCTTTCCCTATTTTGATAATTGATTCTGAAAACAACCCTATATAAATAAATTTGCCAACTCTAAACAAGTGTATAATCACTTTGTTTTAAAAGTTGGATTTTATCAATTTAAATAAAAAATGATTCTATTTTTTTTAGTTTGAAAACAGAGATTTAAATTCGTGAGTAAATGTTTGCGCATATTATAACTTAAATGTATCTTTAAGAAATAAATTTTTTAATATTAATATTATTGGTGATGGATTCAAAAATTTAATCGAGAAGGGTCCAATTAATAAGACATGTATTGTGTAAGACCGTTTGAATGTAAAATTAATATCTATAACTACATAATAATAAAATCTTATTCCTTTTTTGGAAACTTTATTTATTAGTCAAGTTTTTGCTTACTAAATTTGTAAACATATAAATTAATTAATTATTATTAACAATTCATTGAATATAACATAAAGTAAAATTAATTAATATAACACTAAGTTTTCAACTTCTAAACATATATACATGATTATTTTATATTCAAAATATATTAATAGATTACACATAAATAAAAAGACCATTCATCTTCACCACTACTGCTACATTCTAATTAATTTACTCCTAAATAATGTTATTAATATTCTAAAATTCATCCAGTAACCACAATTATTAATATTATTTTCACACCTATAAAAAAAATAACTCACATTCACAAAAGTCAATATCTCATGTTTTTAATAAACATGTAAGTTTACATACGAAAGTAATTTTATGGGTGTAGTATTATTTATAATTGTATAAATTATTTGTCTTATGTATAATTATTTCAAGAGTTATAGATATAAAAACTAGGTTTTCATTTTTAACATTATATTTTTTTATTGTTTTGATAAATTTAAGTTTCATTAATTATACTATATATATTTATCTTTGAATTTATATAATTTTTTAAATAAATCATATTTTATTTAAAATATTATTTGGTTTGAAAGTTATTTTTTATATTTTTAAATTATATAATTTATATTTAATATTATTTTTAAACTAACAAAATTATCCAAGACTTAAAAGATAAGATCAAATGTAAAATATAAAATAAAGATCATTTTAAAACATATGTACCAAACATATTTTGAAAATATGTTTATAGTTCACATCAATAATTTACCTGATGATGCAAATTTAGACCTAACTTTTTAAATTTATTTGTTATAATTTTTTTTATTATCATAAACTCAATTGGTTGAAGTTCTCTTTTCTACCTTTAGGTGCAAAATTCAACACATTGCTCTTATGCTATTCTTTTTATTTTTTAATATTTTATAAATTAAATTATTACTCCTTACGTCCTACAATTAATTGCACACTTTTAATATAAAATGATATGAGACCTACGCTTATTAATAAAAAATTATCACTTTTAATAAGTGATAATATTTTTGTTAGAGTGACTATTACTTTGTATTAGGTCTTTATCACTTTTATTAAAACTTTATCAAATTTAAAAAATGATAACTTTTTATTAATAAGTGACAGATCTCATGTAATGAAGCAATCTCCTATAAGTTTTTTCCTTAACTTTATCCAATATTCATATTTTTACACAAATGTCATTACTTTTACACTAAATCCAACTAATTTTATTATTATAATATTATCATTTGACACATCACACTTACTCATTACACACTTTTCTTATAAATTATGCATATTTTAGTGTGCGAACACCTCCAGGACGGAGTGAGTATTTTTAAGATATATATTTATCTATTTATGTATCTATTTGTATATATAAATAAATATATATATACTTATCTAATAATAATTTTTTTTACCTAAAATATAAATTAATTTATGGTGGCAATTTTTTTTTTCAAATTTGTTAGAAAAAAGTTAAAAATTATTTTATTGATATTTTATTGGAATTAATTTGTAAAAATCTAAAAAGTCTTTAAATAAATTTTTTAAAAAGTTCTTTGGAAGTATAATGTCTTACTTTTCATTCTCTGTGTTAAAAATAAAAGCCTCGAGTCATTTTTCATTCGACTCATGCATAATTCTGGCAACTATGAACTTATTTGAATAATAGTTGATATTTCAATTTTTATTTTGTCTCTTCTAAATATATACAATAATTTTTTATGTGGTCGTATTATTCACCTTAAGTGAATGAAATAAAAGAAAGACATCTTTATGTATAATTATTAGTAGAATGAGATGCAATTTACAAGTCTTTGTTACTGATGAATAGTTAATTGTGCAATATTTTTAAAACAAAAATATAATATACAGAAGGATTAATATTACTTGACATTACAATTTTTAAATTCATGTATAATACAAAATAATTAATTATATTAATATGAATAAAAAATTTATTTAATAAACATTATAGACCGTGCATCGCACGGGTGAAAAAACTAGTTATATATAAATATAAGATTCCATTTGGATGAGTAGATTTAAAATTCGTAGATTTCACACACAATTAATCACTATTTTTATGAATTTACAAATACTTAAACTTGAGTTATATTTAAAATGGAGGAATTCTAAATTCTCTTCAAAATCATGTCATTTGAAATCACTCTTCTATATCCCTTTCATCTCTATCTCTCCTTACTTTTTCTTTTTTCTCTCATCTCCTTAAAATTCTGAACTTGAAATATATATTTTCTTACATGTATTTTTAAATCCATTCATCCAAATAGAGCCTAAAATTTATCCCTTCTACAGTGACTAGTTTCATTTAAAAAATCATGTAAAGTGTATAATTTTTAGATAAAATATTTAAAAGTTACATATAATTATATTTTTAATAAATTATTTTACTTTTTAAAAACATATTATTTAAGGTACAAATTTTAAAAGTGATATACTTTAAATTAAAAACTTATATTGCAAAATGATGCTAATAATAAAAATATAATACTTAAATAGAATGTTTTTAAATTTGAAAAAATAAAATACACTTAGGTTATGTGGTGCATAGGGATGGCAATGGGGCGGGTTCAAACACGGACCCGTCACGAACCCACCCCGTATGGGTCGGGTAAAAACCCGGTCAAACGGGTCGCGGGGCGGATTTGGACCCGTTTGACCAAAAACCCGTCGGGTTTGGGACGGGTCTTGGTATTAGGTGGACCCGCCCCGAACCCGCCCCGTATATATATATTAATTAAATATATATATAGTTAAATAAATATATTATAGTATATATGTATAATTAAATATATAAAAATTAGGCTATTAATTAACATATTCATTAAATTATTAGATTATATATGTGCATAAAGTAATGAGCAAAAATTGTACCAATTAGAGTTTATTAAATTTTTTTATTATTCTAATTTCAATGAACAACATATGCGTGATTTTAAATATTTAGATTTAATAAGTTGAAACTTGAAGCGGATTATTTTGCATATATATTGTTGTTTGAATCATTTATATGCATATTGATGTTATATTTTAAAATTTATTATATTTTGCGTAATGCATTTGATATGTATGATAAAAATAAAATAAAATAAAAAAATAGGCGGGTAGGTGGGTCGAGCCGGGTAAAACCCGCCGGGTTCGTGGGACGGGGTGGGGCGGGTCTCGGGTCCAAAAATTTCTTGGCCGGGCGGGTCCTGGGACAGGCCAAACCCGTCCCAGACCCGCCCCGTTGCCATCCATAGACTGGTGCTTGGGTGTTGAACCGATGACCCCAGTTAAGACATAAAACACCTCTTGAACCAATTGGTTGTGTTCAACAATAAAACCATAAAAAAATTTAAGAATTATACTTCCTCCTTCCATGAAAATTGCGCTCACATATTTACACATGGTTTAATGCAATATGTCGGAGGATATTACAGGATATTGTGATGTCCATTATGAATAAAGAGAATATCTTTGGAAAGTACTCTCTTAGTCAATGAGCAAAATTTCAATAGGGCCCAGTTCTCCCTTGGCCAATGAGCAAAGTTGTTAAATGGTTAGGTCGGGCCAATTCGATACAGGTTTATTAGTCTATGGTAATTTTTAAGCCGGTTTGAGCTATTCGTGTTTTAGGCCACATATTTTCAAGTATGTTTTGATCTAAATAGGCTATCGGGCTAAACTTGTAAGATTTTTATTTCTTATTGTTTGTTTTTGGGATCAGGTAAACAAGTTCCTATGTGTCATTTTGTGTAAAAAAAAGGTAATTAAAACAAATAAATATCATATCAAATTGATTCTGATATAAACAAACAAAGATTTTGGTTTTGAGAGATAAAATAGAGTTAGTAAAATATTAACCACAGTGATGTCACTCAGAATATTGGCACATTCAGTGTAACACTTAAACAGTTAAACCAAACAAAGACAGTGAAAGACTCTCACTCTATTTCGCAAATGTGAGTAAATTTTTCATAGACTATATAATAGTCTATGATGTCATCGGGGCGAAATAATTCACTATTAAGAATAATGAATACAAATAAGAAACAGTTTGACCTAACATAATCTAAAGTGGCAAAATGTAAAATACATTGCCAAAAAATGATCTGTCGTGGAATGCTAAATAAACATATCTACTAATACCCTGGATAAATCTCGAGAAACAATTGCCCTAGTAGACTGGAGGCACTAGACACTCAACAACTAGTACTCAATTGAATCTATCCTTTGAATGGTTGAGGTGTCATCTCAATTTATAGATGGTTGTAGACGATGCAACCTCTATTCTTAGATCATTTGAGAATGATCTAGAGAAAGTAACAGTCTATGTTGTTCTTTTTGTAACCGCAAATGTTCCAACATTAGATGCAATATCATAACTTCGGTCAAAATAGTAGTTATTCTCTCTCCCATGATATGTAACCGCCTGATCTAGAATTCTTTCATTTATTCATCAACATGGCAGATCCTTCTGGAATATTGGAGAATGGTCTTAATCGTCAATCCTACAGTCAACAACATAGAGAGTAACATTAAGTGCAACATGAGAATAAAACATTTAACACTTGAACGAAAGGTTAAATTATTGATGTATGTCAATCAAAATAACATTGGTGATAACACCAACATCAACAAACTCCCCCAATTTGACCTTTTTGCTACAACAAACTTGAAGTCATAAAAAATATCAGTAAACTAAATATGTTAGTGAATATCAACAAATACATATACTAACCAATTAACCAGGTGAGTTAGCACACCTGGCCACCGGGCTCCTCACTTGAGTGAGTGACCTGGGTTCGATTCCCTTTGGGAACGAATAGGAGGGAGTTATAAGGTTGGCTTTGAGATATGGGTGTATGGAGACTTGGTGAACTAACTACTAACCACTAACATTTACATATCAACAAAAAAAATATACTAACCAATTAAAGAACATAGTATAGCAAGAATATCAAATGGATGATAAAGAACATACTATGAAAAGTATGCTCAAAACTACATAAATTTGAACCAACTATACGTTTAAATTCTTGAAAAATACTTCAAATACAATTTCCCAAATCATAACCAAGACATAACAATTGTCTTATTACAGTATCAACATGATATAAGCATAAACAAAATAACAGAAATAAAAAGAAGTCTTCAATCATTATTATAGGAGTAATTAATCAAATCATAAATCTGAGTAGTTTTTCTCCCCCTATAAGGTTGATCAGCTTCAAATAGACATAAGCTCAAGCTCCCCCTATCAAAGTATTGGAAGATCATCATAGGGTTCCTTGGTTTGAGCTTCAACATCAGCAAAGACTACATCAATAATAGATTCAGAAATAGGTTCTTGTACAACTTCAACATTATCATATTTAGCAATGGGAACGGTCTGATCAGCAACTGTATCAATTTGAGCATCAGTAGCAAAAATAGGCCTTTCAGCAACAAAAAAAATTCGGTATGTCATATCGTCCACCCCTAGGTGAGCAATTACAATGTTTATAAAAAATATATTTACAACTCTGGTTCTATTGAAAGTGTTTTTTTAAATGTGTTGCGCTCCAAGTGTAAGCTGATGAGTTCCCTTCTTGATCTTCTAAGTCATATGTTCCATTAGGTCAGTTGTTCGCCACCTTAAAGGGTCATTCCCAGTTGGGACCAAATGCCCTTGGTGGGGTGGCAAACAGTTTCCTCATAACTAGGTTACCCACTTTAAACTTCCTATTCTTGACTTGAGAATTGTAATATTTCTCTGCTCTTTCTTGTATGCTGCATTTTTTAGTTCTGAGGATGTTCATGTCTCTTCTATTAGATCTTTTTCTACGACCAAGATTGTCTGTCACAATTGACTGAGGTAACCCAAATCTGTAGATGGGGTTCTTCCAAATAAAACTGACCATTTTTTCTTATGTAATAACTTCTAGCATCTCATATTCTGCGTCATGAGCACACCAGACTAAGTTAGGTTGTTCACTGCCTGAGGTGTTGCTCCCAATAGATTGTAGGCCAATGTCTTTTAGAATGTTGTTCGCTGAACCTTAGCAATACAGAACGAAGCCTCGCTTGCTCGCCCGTACATGGTTAGAATGTCCATTGAGTCTGACAGCTTGACCCCAACCTCTGATGTTCAAGGTAGGATGTCAAGCTGGGGGACAATTGTTGATGGGCGAACAACTTTAATACATAAAGCGCGATCAAGAAGCCTAATTGCGAGCAGGTTTAACCTATATTCTGTTGACAAATGCTTCAAGTTGAGGTCGCTCGAAAAAGGTAGTTAGAAGCGAGCAACTCAGGAGTAATGTCTTCAAAAGCTGCTCGTTCCCTAATGGTAGAACTGCATGACAGGTCTTGGAAGCTACTCGCGACCATTGAACCCACACAGAATACCAGTTGAAGGCTAAGTCAAAGCTGCTCGCACCACAACAATAAGGCTTCTGGTAGCGAGTAGATTGTACATCCGGATGTATTAAGTAAATTAGCCTAATTTTACCTATTTTAATGCCACTTAATTAAGACCTTATTAGCTTAAATGTTGACACTTCATCAAATTGTGAACCTTTAAATATGTCTAATATACTCTCACAAAGATAATCCAACCCTTAATTTATAAAACTACTTAGAATAAATCTTCTCTCATTCTTCTCTCTATTACCTTCGAATATATACAATCCTATTACAATAAATGTTGATGATAATCCAACTTAATTAGCCACATTAAGTACTTATATTAGCAAAGATCATCACCAATGGCAAATATTATCATCCTTTATATTTTTTCTTTATTTCAAAAGATATTGCACAATTCACTATTCATCACTAACAAAGACTTATAAATTGCATCTCATTCTACTAATAGTTATACACAAAGATATCTTTCTTTTATTTCGTTCACTTAAATTGAATAATGCGTTCTCAACAAAAACTATTTTATATATTTTAATACTATAAGTCTATTTTCATATAAAAATTCTTGAAAAATCAACTATACAATTTTCTCTAAAACAAGCAGTATAAGTTGCTTTAAAATTTATAAGATGTTATTTTTAAGTAGCTTATAAGTTATCAAAATATGTGGCTAATACAACTTATTAATTTTTCAATAACTTAGCTTAATTATTTTTTAAATTTTAGTTTTAATTCATTTTTTTTAAATATTGAGGTTGAGGTGAGGGAAGGGTAGCAGAGTCCATATTAGGTTATAAGGATCTTATTTTAAGATCTTACATTTTATTTTACTGAACACTTTGAGGATATTTATTAGCTCTCAATAATTTATAAGCTAATTTAAAGAGTTTATAAGCTCAGTCAAACTCCCTCTAAATCTAAATGACAATAATTTGGGCGACAAGCATAATTTTCTTGCTCTTTATTTCTCCATATATATAGTCGGGAAAAAATTACATGAATTATGCTGTAACAAAATTAAGGGGGCGTTTGGTATAATGGTAAGGAATGGAAAGAGTATAGGAATGAAAATGGTATGTAATGAAAGTCATAGTTCTCATATAGCTGAACTATGGTTGATTACTTAGTTTTGGGAAATCAAAGTCATAGTAGAGTCATACCAAACACACATTATGACTTTGATTACCATTACTCACCCTCCAAAGTATCCAACCAAACATCCCCTAAGAATATATTTTGTATAAAAATGAATCATGACAAATTTATTATAAAATAATTTTAAATATCATACATTTGATCAGAAGTACCAAAAATATCATCAGATGTATAATAATTTGATGTCAAGAAAATCTATAATAATTACTCCCTCTGTCCACCAAATATATGCACCTTTCTTTGCACATGGTTTAATGCAATATGTCGGCGGATATTTTGGGGTATTGTGAGGTCCGTTTATGAATAAAGATCATATTTTTTGAAAGTACAATTGATGTAGATTTTTTATGCTTCTATAAAAATTTTGATACTTCTGATCAAATATTTAATACTTAAAAAATTAAAACTGTTTCACAATAATTTTACCATGAATTACTTATTATAATAATTTATTCAAAATTAAATATATTTACTTTACAACTTACTATAATCTACCCATATAAATTTATTTATAATTGGTAAAAATCTAGCCATTTAGATCACCTTATTAAATATACTTATTTTATAAGGGGCTAAATCTAGCTATTTAGAACAGCTTATTAAATATATTTATTTTATAACTGACTAAAATCTAACCATTTAGATTTTTTACCCATTTGAAAATTGGGAATGTTACCTAGGGATGACAATGGGGCATGACAGGTATCTAAGAACCCATGCCTGCCCCGCGCCTCTGCCCCGCCCTGCCCCATGCCCCACTGCGGGACAGAACATTGTGCCCCATGCCTGCCCCATGTTAATTTTATACCAAAATATAATATATATTTTAAACAAATAAAAAATTATTTTAAAATAAAATTAATGCAATAAATTTATCAAAATATATTCAACAAAATAATTTTACATTAGAATTACAATAAATAAATAAATGATATAATTTTAAATTTATTTAATATATTATAAATATATGATATTAATTTTATTTTATATGTTATAAAATATTATATATAAAAATATTTATATATTATAAAATATTATATATTTATTTAATATATATAATGGGGCAGGATGGGGCGGGGCTGGACAAGGCAGTAAAAATACAAACCCATGCCTGCCCTGCCCCATGCTCAGGGCGGGGCGGGACTGCCCCAAATGGAACAGGTCAGGGCGGGCCGGCTACGGGGCGGGTCATTTTGTCATCCCTAATGTCACCAGATTATTAATGTCACACTACTCTTTTTCTATTTATGTCAAATTTTAAAATTCATAAATAAAGAAAGCATTAAGCATTAATTTAACTTTCTAAGCTAGCAAGGGGAGCCTTAAACATGTGACATTGATTATGAGTGTAGAAAAGCCCCATTTAAAAAGTGACCGTTAAGACATTTTTTTTTTCAAATTTTCCAACAAATACAAGCCACAAATTCCCCGAAGTTGGACGCCATTGTTCCCCAGCTCGCAACATCATCGATTCATCAATCAAGAAGCGACATTAATTCATCAAGAGACGAACAGCTCTTTAATTTCTTTGGGCTCTGTTTTTGCTGAAGAAAGATTCATGGCGGCTGCGTATTTTGGGGTTTTGGTGTCGGATCCGTGGCTCCAGAGTCAGTTCACTCAGGCGGAGCTCCGGAGCCTGAAATCATCAGTAAAACTTTGAGTTTTTTTTAATGTTTTTTAAATTTTGTTTTTCATTTGATATGTGGAGTTTTAAGGAGCTGCTGAAAAATGGTGGGTTTTTGTAGTTTACGGCGATGAGGCGGGAGAGCAGCGGCGGTTTGAGGCTGGCGGAGTTGCCGGAGAAGATGTCGAGGTTGAAGCACGTCGGAGATATGCTGTCGGAGGAAGAGAGAGCTGCGTTCCTCCAAGATGCCTATCAGAATTTGGATGTTGAAGTCGATTTCGAATTCTTCCTGAGGGTAATAACAATTTTGAAATTTATGCATAAATGCTCATTTTGATTTTCGTTGAATATTTGTTCAGAGTTAGTTTGATTGATATAAGAATGCAGTTTGAAGGATCAAAGAACTGAATTTATGCTCTTCCTAATTTTCGGAAATTCAATGACAATGTGGTTTTAGCTTCAAGCCTAATTATGAATTGTCAAGTTAGTGACTGTTTTATGTTAGTTGTTTTTCATATGATCAGAAATTTCAATGTTTATGGGATAAAGTTTGTTGTTGTTATTGTTATTGTTAGGCTGTTGATTTGTTAGCATCTGTTTTCTATTCTTGTTTACACTTTACACAAGACTAATATCAATATTCAGACACTTATAATTGGAAATCTTCTTCAAGGTTTATTTGAAACTCCAAGGTTTTGCAACGCAAAAGAGGGGAAACGGTATGAGAACCTTGTCTGCTTTCTTGAAATCTCCGACTTCCGCCTTGCTTCATACAATTAGTGAATCAGAGAAAGCATCATATGTTGCACATATCAATAACTATCTGGCTGAAGACAAGTTCTTGAAGAGATACCTTCCTATAAATCCCAAAACAAACGATCTCTTTGAGATTGCAAAGGATGGAGTTCTTATCTGGTTGGTGATCATGATACCTACACATTTTCAAAATTATGTTTGATATACTAATACTCATATATGAAATGGTTATAATGAATGCAGTAAGCTTATTAACATTGCTGTACCGGGAACTATTGATGAACGGGCAATAAATACGAAGAGAATGCTTAATCCATGGGAGAGGAATGAGAATCATACCCTATGCCTTAACTCAGCTAAGGCAATTGGATGTACTGTTGTAAATATAGGGACTGAAGACTTTATTGAAGGAAGGGTATGTTGCCAATTCTTTTGATGACAAAGTACATGTCATTCGACTTTATCTTCATGATTTTTTATTGCTTATGTTCTTACATATCGAAAAACTACCTTTCACTCTAAAACTCTCATTTCTGTCATGACAAAATCTTGTATACACCAGATATGCTGTGCAACTCAATTTTTTTTTTTTAAATGGTATTAGTTATTTTTACTAAAAGGTATTAGATTGTTAGTATATGCTACTTTCACTGGAAAATATTAGTGGTGCAAATGGTGTACTAGTGTTACTCTTCTTTCATGGCTGAGTTAGGTTTTTCAACTACGATAATTTATTCGGTTTAGTTAGTTTAGTTTGGAATCAATTATTAAAGATAAAGATGATTCTGGAAGATAAAATTGTATTATTTAAATTCGAATCAAGATATGTTGTATCATTGAATTCACATCAAGATATCTTGCATTATTTGCATTTAAATCAAAATCTTGTAATTATGTAGGTATTAATCTTGTACTTATTATATGGATATTCATCTTGTACAACATTCTCCTGTAATTGCATACATACGGATGTAAATGTAATCCTCTCAAATAATATATAACAAATTTTCCTTATTCTATTTGAATTCAAATAATACAAGATTATCTTCCAAAATCATCTTTATCTTTAATATCAGTACTTTTGTGTTCTTATGGCTGTAGTTACTTTTGCTGTAGTGCCTAGTTTAGCTCCGGGCACATGCTGACATTTCTCATTTCTAATTTCAGAGACATCTCGTTTTGGGGGTGATATCCCAAATTATCAAGGTGAAGATCTTCATTACACTTCATTTTTTTCAAATATCCAATAATTATTTAGTAACAAGATGTTACATAGTATTTTGGGACTAAATAAAAACCTTATGCTAGAACTTGACTTCCACTTTGCTCGCTCTTTTAGATACAACTGCTGGCAGACCTCAACTTAAAGAAAACCCCACAATTGGTGGAGCTTGTTGATGATTGTAAGGTGAGTATAAACTTCTGTTTTTACAAAATTAGAAAAATATGTATTTAATGTGTTTCTTGAAACAACAGGATGTGGAGGAGCTTATGAGTCTCCCACCAGAGAAGATCTTATTAAGGTGGATGAATTTTCAGTTGAAGAAGGCGGGATATATGAAAACAGTTACAAATTTCTCATCTGATGTAAAGGTAGATGATGGACTTAATTTCTCCTTGATTGTGTGTTACATATGAGCACTTTATTGACGAGTCGATGAAATTGTTTGAGCAGGATGCAGAGGCTTATGCTCATCTCTTGAACTTTCTAGCCCCGGAACTCAGTAATCCATCTACACTAAAAGTGAAAAATTCCTTGGATAGAGCAAAGTTGGTAATCGAACATGCTGATAGGATGGGTTGTAAGAGATACTTAACACCTAGAGATATTGTTGAAGGTTCTCCAAATCTAAATCTTGCATTTGTAGCACATATCTTCCAACACAGGTGAGTACATGAACAACCAATATTTTTTAGTGAAACAACAAATACCTTTTAAAAATGCACAACAGTTGCACTGTTTAATTTGTGTATACAATTTTTTGTCTGTAAACTCTGTTATGGCTAATACGAAGCTCTTACATGTAGGAATGGACTGTCAACTGAAACGAAACAGATATCGTTACTTGAAACATTACCTGAAGATTCACAGACCTCAAGAGAAGAGAGGGCATTTCGCTTTTGGCTAAATAGTCTTGGGAATTCCAAACATACTGAAAATGTATTTGAAGATCTTAGAGACGGGCAAGTGTTCATCTTTGATTTCACTCTTTTGTTCATCATATAGAAGACTCAAAATTCTAAAATCGACTTCGAATTTTGATTGTCTGCAGATGGATCCTTTTAGAGACACTTGACAAGGTGTCCACAAGGATAGTTAACTGGAAAATAGCATCCAAGCCACCAATCAAAATGCCATTCAGAAAAGTCGAAAACTGCAACCAGGTTGTCAGAATCGGGAAACAGTTGAAGTTTTCCCTTGTTAATATTGCTGGAAATGACATTGTCCAAGGAAACAAGAAACTCATATTGGGTACGTTCATATTGGCATTTCTTTTATAAGACGAGCATTTCATGTAAACTAAAGTGTAATTCATTCACACATTATTTTCAGCTTATCTGTGGCAGTTGATGAGATTCAGCATGATCCAGCTATTGAAGAACTTAAGAATCCATTCAAATGGAAAGGAGATTACGGATGCTGACATTTTAGAATGGGCTAATAGTAAAGTCAAAAGCTCCGGGAGTGAGAACCGTATGAAAAACTTCAAGGTATTATTCAGATACTAGATTTCAGCTCACACAAATTGTACATTTAATTTTTATGTGCATTGCTCAGGTCAAACGAAAACTGGCCACTCTTTTTTTAAGTTTTATCCAACAAATTTTTGAAGATAATGACATGATCTATACTATAAATCTTTCTTTTTGTGTAAACATCCTTTGATCAATATC
Organism: Prunella vulgaris; assembly: GCA_026898435.1. NCBI lineage: Eukaryota > Viridiplantae > Streptophyta > Magnoliopsida > Lamiales > Lamiaceae > Prunella > Prunella vulgaris. Next base: position 221,452 of record JAPKLY010000047.1, read on the forward strand.
TTAATGTGGTGTCCCTTCTTAACATTTTCTTCTTTGGTATGTTGCACAAATGAGTCTTCTTCCTTTTCATCGTAGCTTATACAAGCTATCCTTATGGTAACATGTTTAAATGCAGGATAAGAGATTGTCGGATGGTACTTTTTTCCTTGAGCTACTTAGCGTGGTTCACCCAGGATCTGTTAACTGGAGTCTCGTTACAAAAGGTTTGAATGGTACGTATCTCTCAAGTTTCATTGCATTTTTTGCCAACTCCAAAATTATATATCCTAAACAATTTGAACGTAACCGAATTTAATCAATCCAACAATAACGTGAGAATTGATAGTTTATAAAAAGTTTTATATTAATACAAAATTCATACTATGGAGAAACATAATTTTTATGACTTCTGGGAATGTTTCTAAACTTCTATGCGCTTTTAAATATGCTGTGTTTTCCTCCTAATCTCATCTGTTCACTCTCTCTCTAAAATGTTTAAAATTGTAGACAATGAGAAAAGGATGAACGCAACCTATATTATCAGCATTGCAAGAAAAATTGGGTGCTCGATTTTTTTACTTCCTGAAGACATAATAGAGGTAAACCAGAAGATGATCCTCACATCGACAGCAAGCATTATGTACTGGTCATTGCAACATACAGTTGTAGATGATCTCCTTACTTCATCTTCGGACAGTGAGTGTGCATGTGTTCTGGAAACGAGCTCCAACTCGACAATGGATGATTCATGTTCTGAAATATCCATAGATGATAATACAAGTTTATGATCGCCTAAAATTCGAAGAGTTTTTGGCACATGCACTGTGTTTTCATGAATGTGAAGATTTTGAATGAAACAATAGTATACTTATACGTAGTCAGTCATATATAGAAGTGTATTTGCATCTATTTATTTTATATAGCAATTAGTTTGTTGTATGCCTTCTATCACATATTTGCTATGCATTTAAGTTTCCTTGCCTATAACATGACCTTAACTGTATATATACTAATAATTGAGTTAGGTTTGATCCAAATTTGTTTTTTTTTTTTTAATCTGAAATTATAGAGAGATGTGAGATTTATTAGTTTATGTTATTTTTCTACACCAACGTACCACTTTGGTGATTTGGTCTATAAAATCAAGTGATTTTTTTTTTTTATTATTTAACAAATCAATCTTGATCAAACTTTTTAAAGATTAATGTCAAAAAAAAAATCCTCTTAGTTTTAAGATTAATTTATGTCAAAATTGAGAAACAAATTTAAAGAGGCAATGATAATACTACTGAAAAGAGAAAAGAGGGGGAAGACGAAAACATTCAAATTTAGCAGGGTGTAACAAATTTCTTGGCTAGAAATAAATTTTAAAGGCCCAAATTTATTTGCACAAAAGATGAGTACACTTGTATTAAAATTAGTAAACCCTAACTCCTTATCCTCTAACCTCCAAAATCGTGCACCTAAGTCTTTTTACTCTCTCTCTCTCTTACTCTCACCGTCTCTGACTCTCTCTCTTTTTTTTTTTTTTCTTTGCACATTCTTGACATTTCTCTCTCTCTCTCTCTCTTTTTTTTTCATTACCAATCAAATTCGGATTGGTCTAGTATCCACCAGTTATACGGTGCAACTTAAGTTCATTTTTTAAAAGTTAAACAAAATACTATTAAAAAGTTACATAACTTATTATTGAAAAGTGTATCTTTCGTAATTTAATTTTTCAGTAATAAGTTGTGTAACTTTTCAGTAGTATTTTGTTTAACTTTTAAAAAATGAACTTGAGTTACACCGTGTAACTGGTGCACAAGAGACTTACTCATCAAACCCACCCTACATCCTTCTCCCCCGGCAATTGTTGCTCGTTCCCCGCATAAAAGGTTTGTGGTTTTTTTTTTTAAATCTCTTTTTCTTGAATTTGATTTTCTGAAAAATATAGTACTTATTTTATGTATTAATAAAATTGATATTACTCCTTCCGTCCATGAAAATTAGTCTACCTTTTTTTTTTCATACACAATTTTTAAATTTGTGAACGGACCTTACAATACCCCATAATACCCTCCGACATATTGCATTAAACCACGTGCAAAAAAAGTAAATTAATTTTCTTGGACGGACGGAATATTATTTTATAGTGTGTATACTATGAACGAACAGATGTGGGTGCATATATCTTGAGTCGTTATTAGTATATCAAATTTAGCTATTTAACATTTGGCAGGAAAAGGTTAGGAGGAGGTTACTTATGATTGGGTGATTCACTTTTGTAATACTTGTGTAATCTTTGAGGGTATCTCTTATACCCTGTTTAATGAAAGTTTCTTTTATAAAAAAAAGAAAAATTTGGGCTCATGCCTCCTTTCCAAAAAAAATAAAAAAACATTTGGGCTTATGCCAGTTTTATATGGCACAGGTTATTAGACTAGCCTCCTTCAAAAATACACTATTTTAAAAAAGTTTTCCATAATTTTTTTTTTAATTTTTACAATTTTTCGGATTTTTTTTTTATAAAAGAGTAAATTTTCAGACAGTCATCGCTACTTCTCTCTCATCGTATTCCAGTGAACACCGCCTGACGATTGCTTGGCACCTCCCGCTTTCTTGTTGAAGTCGCACCGTATAACCGCCCAGGAACTACAGGTATGGTCCAACAATTGCACGCTTTTCTCGAATTTCGTGCAACACGTTATGAATCCTGAATTTCCTGGATTTCCCAGATTTCGTGCAACACGTTAACAATTCGATACTCAACCGCGGCCGCATTTCTCGCGTTGACAAGGCCACCGACGCATCCTCCGCCACAATTTCAACTCAAAGTAAAACCCTAATTTCAGAATTCTAAGGTACGACGCCGAAATTACCTAGACTTTGATACTGTTATTTGAATTGTTGAAGAACATGGATTGATTTTGCTGTATAGGTGAGGCATATGTAGATGTTGATCTTGTTGATGTGATTTATTTGCCATTTGTTATGATGATTTTTTTTAGAGTAATTACGCGCATAAATGTGTTCATGAATCCAAGGCATGCTCCGTTTCTTAAGAACACAATTGAAATGCGAAATTTCAATCATTATGCTGTTACTGAGAATGCATTCCTGCAACTAGTTATGCTAAGATAACTGTTTGTCCGTTTCTACTTTCTCGAAATAGCGTTAATGGATTAGTTATTTTCTTAGAGAAAATGAAACAGTGATATTGATTTTGAGACGTCCTTAGAAGCTAAGATGAACAAGAATATAATTTGATCTTTTGAAGCAAAGCAGCATCATCGAGTGTGTTTCATCATATGGTTAGTTTGGAGGAAATTCTAGCTTGTCTCGAAAGTAAGCAAGTTGAGCTTGAGCTCCAGCTCAATAATCCTGACCCAATAGGCTTTAATGTTTTGTCGAGCCTAGGGTATTTTTTACGCTTAATATTTATTTATTAACATATCGTTTTGTATGTAAGTAATTGAGCGGAAATGTAGAAATGTTCCTGTGAGAATTCTATAACGAGCATGTTATGCCTCTACTATTGATATGGACTTATTCTAACTCATCGAGACCATGTTGCATGTTCTTATGTAGAACCCAAGTTTGGTGTGGTGATGAGTTGTGGGTAATTTAGAGGTCAAAAAGTATGATCTCAAGTGAAATTCTTAAATCATTTGAATTGATCTAAAAGAAGTTAAGTTGATACTCCCTCCGTCCCGTAGGAATTTACACCCAAAGGACGATACATTTTTTAAGAAAAATGTGTTTTATATATAAAGTAGTGGCACATGGGTAAATATGTGTATGAGTTTGTCAGTGTGCACGCAAATCAATGTTTCATTTTTAGTAATATGCAAATTTATATGAGACGTCCAAATAAGGAAAGCGTGCAAATTTCTGTGGGACAGTGAGAGTACTACACAATTTTATATTGTGTTTATTACCTAATTATTGCACATGGTGCTTGGATAGAAGCTTAGCACTCTGTGCTAAGTATGAGTCAAGAAAAAAAGGGTAAAGGAGGACCTTCTTTAGATGTAGAATTGTTTCCTAGTATCTTCTCAGCACATTGAACACCTTATTCATGCTTGTCATAAGGAAGTAAATAGTTTTAGCTATATTGATAGACGAAAAATTATGGCGGAGGCCAAGCAAATAATTGAGATGGTCAAGGTTGAAAGTCCTTTAGACAAATTTTATACTCCCTCCGTCCCTAATCAATTTGCATATTTTATATTTTGGGTTGTCTCAAATCAATTTGCACACTACTTAAAAGAAAAACATCGATTTGTGTGCACACTCACAGAACTTTCCATACATTTACCCATATACTACTACTTTATTTAAAAAATATATTTTTCTTAAACCGTGTGTCATCCCAGGGGTGCAAATACCCCTGGGACGGAGGGAGTAATACTTTTTTGTCTAAAGCAAACATGAGCATTGTCAATGATGACATTTTAGATGTTGAACTTGATGACTTTAGAGAAAATGAGTAATCAAAATATTGAGAACTACTCCCTCCGTCCCAGAAGATATTGCGGTGTCTTTTGGGCACTCAGTTTAAGAAAAATGTATAAAAAGTACATTTTATGAATATTATATGTGTATTGTGAGAGTGAAGTTTAATAAATAGTTTCCACTTTTAGATATGGAAACTTTTTGTGGGACATACTAAAATAGAAAGTATGCAATGTCTTTTGGGACGGAGGGAGTATTATTTTTGTAATTTTGCCTTTTTAAGGTATTTCTTTTATGAATGTTTTGGCTATTCACTTTGTGGTAATGTTATTGAAAATGATATATTTGCAATTTTTTATTAAATATCAACTAGCGGATGCTTTTAATGACTCCAGAAGTGTTACCAAATCACATAATTATGTAGAAAATATTCTGGTAACATTAATGTGTACGAAAGATAGAATAGTACTCCCCCCGTCCCATAGGAACTTACAAGTTTTTTTTTTCGGAACGTCCCACAAGAATTTGCATGTAAAAAAATGAAAATATTACTCAACACTATTACCCTTAGAATATACACTTATTTACACTCAACGCCACTACTTTTTTCACTCTCCTTAGTTCTACTTTTCTTTATTTATTCTATATGAATTTTTATTTAATATTTTTGATGATGTGTAAAGCAAAAAATGTTTTTTTTTTTCTTAATTGGTGTGGACTCCCTCCCTTGCATGTTGCTATGGGATGGAGAGAGTAATTACTAATTACTAATGAATCTAAAGACACACTTGAAGCGTGGGAGACCCTTTAATTTCAAATTATATGAAATTCAACCTCTTAAAAAGGTGAATAGTGGTCTTGAAATTTAATTTAGATTCATTAAAAATATAGCATGAATGGTTTGTCCATCTAAATTAAAAAGTTACTTGTCGGATTTTATCAAATTTAATTTGTCATAGTTTGCCAAATATCATAAAACCTTTTGTAAATGAATTGTTGTGGTTGAATTTGGGAAAAATTAGAAACCGATGTGTTATGTAGTGTCATTTCTCAAACATGTTTTTTTGAGTGAATAAATACATGCATCTCTTACCAACAAGGATGAAAATATCGCTATCGCAAGTAATATCGCAACCTTAAATTTACGGAAATATCGATGGATATATCGATATCGCAAAAAAAATAGAAAAATAACGGAAATTTTATTAAAATTTTGGAAATTTAATATGAAATTTTAGGGATTATTATAGCATGTTATTATCCATATGTTTCATTTAAGATCACAAAAAAATTGACATGTTTAAAGCAAATAAATAGATAATGGACTATATAATCATTGTCTGACATTAATTAATTAATAATATAATACATAAACAATAAAAGATGATTTGAATTAAATGATACAATACATTTAGTATCAAAATGATGACCTATGAGGTTCAAATGTAGAAGATGGAATCCCATCTTTGTCCAAACAATATTGGTACCAATTCATTGCATTAGAATAATCCTGCATATAGTTATGCACATGTCATTCATATGTTTCTTTATCACTTCCAACTGTTTCACCATAGATTGGATAGTGTGCACTAACCCAATGAATTTGTTGATATGAAAATTGATGCTGAAACACATTTCGAGTATTCCAACCAAATTGTGAACTCGAATGTGTGTCAGAAGCATATGAATCTTGAGACATATATCACTATGATCAGTGCCCAATAAAAAAATATATGTATAAAAATAAAACCATGAAAGAATATACAATCACTAAAAAAAAATTATCATTTGAAAATTGTATAAAAATATAAAAAAAGAAAAAATTGCGATTTTTTATGTAGTGCGATATTTTGCGATATATCTGCGATATTTTCCGATTTTCAATTAATTTTGTACTACGAGTGAACCGATATCGATATCGATATCGATATTTTGCGATATATCCACGATACTTTGTAAAAATTACATTGTACCCCAATATCCATATCGCATACTCAAAATTTGCGATATATTCGCGATATTTCGCGATATTTTCATCCTTGCTTACCAAATAAAAATAAAAAATTTAATTCATTTAAAAAATTCTTAAATCATTTAAATGACATCCTACCAAACAATGATTTAAAAATAAAATATTTTTAATTAGAGTTGTTTTTATGAAAATGGTTCATGATAGACTCATAATGAAATTGTTTTAAAGTATCAAATATTTCATCAAGAGTATCAAAAAAATCACTTGGTGTATCAAAGATTTTGGTCAAAGAAATTAACAACAATTAAAATATAATGTTTGTACTTTTGGTGAATTATTTGATACTCCTGATGAGATATTTTATACTTTTGAAATTTTGATGAAATATTTGATACTATAAAACAATTTCATGATAAGATTATCATGAACAATTTTCATTAAATACTTTATCTTATTACTATGTGCTATCAAGATTTAATGTGTATCCCTTACTTCAGAGACTAAATCTTACAACTATATATTAATTTATACACACCACCAAACGGTGTCTTAAGATAATTCTCAAATAGGACTTAAATTTTTTTTTTTATTGTTGTCGGCGAGTATGATGAGGAATGAATGCAGATGGTGCAATTATGTAATTAGGTTGCAATTTTTTCAATATCTACATCCTACATAACCTAATTGCAACTTTTTAAAATTTGGTCAAAGTATACACAAATAAAATTATTGGAATATCTGTGATTACCGCTACTATCTTGCTGAAGGACGAGTAACACCGGCGAGCATGGGCCACAACAGCAAGCAGAAGCATAGGCGATTCCAAAAGGATAATCATCGTCACAGTTCCCATGGATCCCCTCATCAACTCCACAAGTAGGGCTTTATATATCAAATATATGAACTTCATAATTCAATTTTTCTTTTCTTTTTATCATTTTATTGATGATGTACAACCGGATGATTTGCAAATTATTCAGGGATGGAGCTGATGGGTCTTTGCCGACTAATCCAGGTACACTGTGGCACCACCTCTTACGTTCCTTAGTGCATGTGTGGTTTTGTTGTGTTTCCTCTTTCAGTTAGGCATTCGAGGTGTTTGATGAATTGTGCTAGAGTTAGACATATTTTGAATGAAGGTTTAAAAGATGGTAGGTGTTTGATGCTAGAGTTAGACATGATGCTAGGTGTTTGATGAATCTCATGCTTTGTGTTTAAAAGAAGGTTTTCCCTTTTTTTCTTTAAACATGGTTTTAGCAGCTGAAGAGGAGGAGGAGCAAAAGGGTCCTGCTGTTCAGCTTGCTATGTGGGTATGTGTCCGTCTGTTTTACCATATGAATGTGAATCTATTTTATCAGTTATAGTAATCATGCGTTGGATTATGGTTTGTGCGCTGCGTTTGCTGTTCTAATTGTTTTGTGGATTCAGGATTTTGGACAATGTGATTCAAAGAAATGTACAGGGCGCAAGCTTGCAAGATTTGGATTGTTGAAAGAAAGTATCTGTCTGTCTTGTTATTTCATCTAACAAACAAATGATTCCTTTCTTGTGCTTATCACTTTTGTGAGATTATCTGCTGCAATCTTTTATTGAATACAAATTTGTTACAATGTTTTGCAGGAATTACGGGTTACTAGTAGTTTTGGAGGAGTTGTTTTGAGGTAACTATATCTATGAGTTTCTATTACACACTCTTATGATGATTTCACCTTCTTCTTTGATATTGAATCTTTGGCATAGACTAAAGAGATAGGTTTTACTTTATCTTCACTCTTTCACACAATCACTTTAATCATAATTGAACTCTGCAATACCCTCCCAACATATCTACTTTATACATAAACAACTAGTATTTCTTAAAACCCATGTAAAAGATTCTTTGCTCATTAAACTTGGACGGAGGGAGTAAAACTTTAGATATCTGTAATGGGAAGTATGAAGATAGAGTGATACACGATGTTGAGAACTTCCCCTCCAGTAAGCCTTATATTGAACATATCTCCTATTCATTTTAATGTACATCATGATGCAACTTTGGACAAGGCAGTAAACTTTATGAACATGCTGGTTATTATTAGGTGACACGGTGCATGTTGAATTGTCATATGGTTCATGTTGGTTCATGTTGAAACGGATAATAAGAATTATATTCTGCCTAAATTAGCTGTTGAATGTTTTGTTTCCACATATAAATTTGCTATTATTTTTTGTCAAATCCTGCTCTGCCTGTTTAAATGCATGTGGCTTTGTTTAATAGGTACTAGCTAGTTTTGTTGGTTCTATATTTAAGCAGATAAATTTGTAAGTCTCACGGTTCAACATATACAACATTAAATAATTATGTATTGATTTAAGTCGATTCTCACTCAAATAGTCCTGCTGATCTATGGTTTTACTGGGAGGATTGCATTATTTTCTTTCTTTTCATTTGCTGTCTGAGGATACATATTATCTGAGTTTACTTATGGTACTATTCATGTTACAGTCCCACTGGAACACAATGTGTCTCCCAAGAGGATCTTGAATTGATCAAACAGAGAGGTTTAGCTGTTGTTGATTGCTCTTGGGCACGTCTAGAGGACGTGCCTTTCACCAAGCTGCGCTGTGTTGCCCCTCGTCTTCGTATGCATTTTAAAGTATTCTGATAGTAGTCAATTTAAGTCACCATAATCGTCTGGTACATATCTTCTAATGTGTTTTCTCCTTAAAAATTTTGTTAGACTCATTACATAAAGTTGAATTGCAGTACCTTGGTTGGTAGCAGCAAATCCAGTAAATTATGGTCGACCTTGCCAGCTCTCCTGCGTAGAGGCACTAGCTGCAGCTTTGATTATATGGTACTAAAATTCACATTTTTGTCCTATTCTTGTCTTATTCTATGTTAAAGTAGCAACTTACTAGTTACTACATCTACAAACTTGTCTGGTTCAACTTTGCAAAAAGTTATTTATTAGAGCTAGATGATTAAGTGCTTGTTTGCAAACTCAATATAAAAAGTAAAAGTACTTATTTTTAAAAAAAAAGCACTTAAAACATGTTTTTAATAACTATTTTAAGTGCTTATTATTACTTTTGGTTAAGCAACAATTTTTAGCTTTTAACTTCTAGTTAAGCACTTCTACACATTCCCCAATAAAATAATACTCAATACTCTTTTTAGAAGCACTTCTTTTGCATACACATTATTCTTAATCATTTTTCAAAACCATTTAAGTTTAAAACACTCCTTATTTTTCATTTTACTACTAAAATTACTTAATATCACTTATTTAATTCTACTAGAGATTGCAAACATGCACTAAGATTATTAATTTATTGTATTCCATTGTTTTCTTTGAACAGTGGAGAAGAAGAAACTGGAAATTTATTACTTAGCAAATTCAAATGGGGCCACGCTTTCTTGTCTCTGAACAGGTAATTACAGCCTACTCATCGCGGTAGGCAGGTTTGATATAATCCAATATTGCGAAGCTAATAAGCTCTTTCAATCTGTTTTGTCGCCTTCTGCACTTATAAATTGAACTGCTGGAAATGAACACAGGGAACTTCTTAAGGCATATTCCAAATGTCAGAATGGTGCTGATATGATCATAATCCAAAATGAGTGGCTTTCGCAGCAAACCTCAAGATCGCCTGCTGGCTCCAGCCAAAGAAAAGGTAATCCTACATTGTTACCCTTCTGAGTTTTTCTAGAATGCGGAAAGGGATGGTATCATTTATAGTCCTTATAATTTCACATGTTTCCAGTTTTAGTCCCTCTCTTACACCTACAATTAGATTTGGTCATGGAAGTATATTTTTACACCCACATTTGGTCCCTCCTTTAGTTGTCCATTCTTTACTGCCGAGATCAACTACATGGGATGTTAAATATAACTACATTTGGTCCCTCCTTTAGTTGTCCATTCCATCCACTAAATTTATGCACTATTTTCTTTTTCATCTGTCCACATAAAATATGCACATTTTTTTTATGGAAATTATCACTCTCACAACCAATTATTTTATTTATAAGTGGATCTCACAATACATTCGCATTACCTTTACTTTATCTACTTTATTTAAAATCCGTGTAAACATAATGGTGCGCATATTTAGTGGACGTAGTCACGTAGGGAGTATATGTTTTAATTTATAAATATTATATTTGGCATTCAAAAGTTGATTTTTTCAGACAACTGATGGTCAACTACTGGCACGACTAATGTGGGTGAAAGAAACATTTTATAGTGAGCAAAAGAGGGAGATCAGTACTGGGAAAGATTACAAAAGTTAGGAATAAAAAATGGGAATAACTCATCAATTAAAGGAGGAAAGATTTTAAATTAACGAGTATAATCTCATTACAGGAGACTCTTATGAGTCTAAAAATGACAACAGTGATGGGTCGTCCAGCGGTTCTGAAGATGGCCTACCTCCACTTGAAAGAAACATGAATCACTTATGCTTGGAGGAAAGCGAAGAAGAGAGTGAATAAATGACTTTTTGTTTCTTCAGATGGTGTCGTCAACAGGAACGAATATGACCGATGGATCGTGTGGCGAGAACCACTCCTGGAGCTCGCTCGTTTTGTACCTATGCTTAGTAAATCAGTTCGGTTATAAAGATCTGGTGTTCGTTCTATAGCTTCCATTTCCCTTGATCTTTTTAGGCTTTCTTTAATTTTGATCCCCACATATTTCATGTTTTATTGTCATTTTTCCATTGTTCAGATTTTGGATTTACATGTCAAAATTTTAAAAGTCAAAATATTTCTCACCGTTATGTATCCTATTAACATACTTTTTCATGTATTATCCTAATTTTACATTGCACACAAAATGTAATGAGTAGATTTTATATGAAATGATTTATTACGAGCTTATCATAAAATTGTTTTAAATATTAAATATTTAATTAAATGTATTAAAATATTTATTAGGTATATATAATAATTATAATATAATATTATTGTTTTTGATTTTTATGAGATTTTAAAACACTTTTGGTCAAATATTTGATATTTTAAAATTAATTTCATTAAATATTTAAATTCTAAAGATTTAAATTGTACTCGATTTACGCCTACTCCAACATGTCTCAAATATATCTAGAGATGTCAAAACGGGTTTGGCCTCTGAAAAGTCTGATTTTAAGAACTAAATGGGCCTAAAAAATGTAGGTCCGATGGGTCTATTGGCCCAGCCTGGGTTTGACCCGGTTTTTAAGGGTCGGCCCGGCTAGGTTTGAATTTTTTTTTTAATTTTTTAAGATATATTTTATATGATACTATTTTTCTCATAAATATTTTCTATGTTCTTATAAGTTACACTCCCTCCGTCCCACTAGAAGTTGCTCATATTGTCATTTTCGTCCGTTCCACTATATGTTGCTATTTAGTTTTTTACCTTTTTTGAAAATTACTATTCACTTCTTTATTATTATTTTCAATATTTTTTACACTATTTTCATTAGTTTTTCACTTTTCTCCATCACATCACTTATACTTTTTCACTTTTTCCATCACATCACTTATACTTTTTCAATTTTTTCCATCACATCACTTATACTTTTTCACTTTTACCTTAATTCGTGCGCCCAAAAGCAATGAGCAACTTATAGCGGGACGGAGGGAGTACATTTTAATATTTTTTGATTTTATATTTTTTTAAAATATTTTCAATAAACATTTTAATTGTATAAATATGGTTAAGGAATATGTGCATCTTCATTGAAACTTTCTCAAAAGATATTTTAATAAAAAAATATTATCTCAATTTATTAATTAATTAATTTGTAATATTAAAAATATAAATTAAATAAGATTGACAATACTTTATTCAGAATCTTGATAATGTTACTTTATTTAATTAGAAGTTCCTATGTTTGTTAGTATGAATTATAATTCAAATTAATTTTTTTATGAATTTGCATTCATAAAAAATTGTTAGAAAGTTGTTGTTTGAATTTATTTTAGTGAATTATAGTTTATTAAGGTTTGTTGAATTATTTTTGTTTAAATATTACTATATAGAAATTTGAGTTTTATTTTAATTATTAAATTATTTTTGGCAAATTAAATAATTTTTTTAACTATTTGAGTAGTATTTGGATATAAAATTATCAATTAATAAGATATATATAGAAATCAAATATAATGATAATATATTAAAAATAAAAAAAATTGGGCTGATTTGGTCCGGTAGCTCGGTGGCCTATCTTGGACCAGGACAGACTTAAAAATAAGTGGCCCAATGACAACCCAGTCCAGCCCAAAAGAAAAACACAATGGCCCGGACCCGGCCCACCCCATTTAACAGCTATAAACATATCCCTCTGAATATGGACTCCTCTAGATGATTCATGAGTTTGTATTTTGTTTTTCATTATGATTAAACCTTAGACACTATTTGATTCAATTTACAATTTCTTTGATACAACATATAAGCTTTTTTAAAACACTTAACAAAAGTAATTAATATACAGTTTATAAAATTTTAAAATAAAATATTTACTGTTTATAAATTTCTAATTTTTTTTTTGAATAATCCATTTTATATGAGTAAGTCTCCTGTGCACCAGTTATACCGTGCAATTCAAGTATATTTTTAAAAAGTTACACAATTTATTACTAAAAAGTTGAACAAATTATTGCTGAAAAGTTACACTATGAAAGATACACTTTTCAGTAATAACATGTGTAACTTTTTAGTACTCCCTCCGTCCCAAAAGACATTGCATACTTTCTAGTTTGATCTATCCCACAAAAAGTTTGCATGCCTAAAAGTGGAAATAATTTATTAAACTCTACTCTCACAACACATATATAATATTAATAAAAATGTACTTATTATATATTTTTCTTAAACCGCGTGCCCAAAAGACACTGCAATGTCTTCTAGGACGGAGGGAGTAGTATTTTGTGTAACTTTTAAAAAATGAACTTGAGTTGCACCGTGTAACTGGTGCATACAAGACTAATCCATTTTATATTTCTAACTACTATTAAGAACACCACTCAATCCACATACCTACCTCCACAACCTCAAAATTATATTAACATGTTATATTGACAAATAATCATTTCATAATATTAAAGAATACAATATTTTATCATAGCGTAAATGACCTAATCATATTACCTTTAAAATCACCATATTGCGTTAATATGCATCATGTTATATATGATTAATAAATTATTTAAAAATCAAACATGAACCGATAACAAAAACGGCAAAAGTTCAGAAGACCATCAACAAAATTTGGAAGCTCGATCCAATTTTAACAGCACATCTGAAATCATTCATGATTCGATGCTCATGACCTGGAGACAGAGACAATCCATTAGTTAAATATTTTAATAAATTTTAAATTATATAGATTATATTTTATAAATTATCAAACCTATAAAATTTAAAATAAAGTTTATTAGTTTAGACGATTTCCAAAATATCTTGTAATAAGAGCAGATTGTAGTCAAGATTGCCGTTCTTTGGTAGGCCAGGATATGTTGATTTTTTTTTTTTTTTTACAGATATTCAATAGAGATGGAACTCAGCTGAACTCAGGAAGCCTGAATATCGAAGAGCTGGAGACAATCCTGATGAATTTCGTTGAGTATAAACTGACTCTTCTAAATTGGTCGGACTATTCAGTGAAAAGTATGATCTTGAAGATCATTGTTGAGTCACATAGAAGGAGTTAGGCTACGAGGACTCCTAAGCCTAAGCCTGACATGTAACAGCTTGATGTCAGGTTTCTGAAGATCTTCGAAGTCTCCTGAGAACTAGTTCTTTGAAGACTGGCCTGTTAGAAGTCAAAGTCTCCCTGAAGATCTTCAAGTCAACTGAAGATAAGCCGTCTGAAGTCGGGACTACCTTGATCAAAGAAAAGATCCATTAGTCTGTACCGTGGACCAATGAGAACAAACGACAAGTCTGACAAGATGACAAAGATCCCAGAGCTACTCTGAAAAGGAGAATACACTTCATTAATAGTTTGTATTTAAATATTACTCTTTTCAACTGTAATATTTAAATTCACACTATAAATACAAACTCAACCTTCAAGATAAAGGAAGGAGAAGGTGCGAGATTGCAGAATTGAAAGAAAAGCTAAATTATAAGCATCTTCATCCAAGTACACTAAACTTTAAGTAATTCTACATATATTTAGAGTGTTCTTAGTTTGTATCCTGAGCTCATCATATGTATCCTAAGTTTAGAAAGATCTTTACAATTCTAATTTAAAGGCTAAAATATTGTAAGAATAATTTATCCTATATAGTGCTTGTTTGCAAATTCTAAAAAAAAAAAGTAGAAGTGCTTATTTTTTGAAAAAAAAAACACTTAAAACATATTTTTAACTATTATTGTAAGTGCTTAATTATTACCATTTTTGGTCAAGCAACAATTTTTAACTTCTAGCTTCCACTTAAGCACTTCTACACATTTTCCCAAAAATAATACTCAACACCCTTTTTAAAAGCACTTCATTTGCAAACACATTTTTCTTAATTATTTTTTAAACTCACTTAAGTTTAAAACACTCCTTATTTTTCATTTTGCTACTAAAATTACTTAATATCACTTTTTCAATTCTACTAGAGATTGCAAACATGCACATAGTTGAATGCAAATCAAACCCAAACCTGAGTGTTAGTATTTGAGTGAGGTCGGAAGGTAGTCTTGAGAGGAATGTGAGTCTTGTTATATGCAGTTCCTCAAAGGAACGCAAGACAGATGAGAGGTCGTTCGGTGAGTGAATGTAAGATCAGTCCGTGCAGTTTAACACATTAAAAATAAGTCAATTTTGAGAACAAGAAATTCTCCTGTTAAATCAGGATAATGAATGTAGAAGTTTGAGACTCCGAACTATTCTACATCATTGTGTTCTTTATTGCTTTAATATGTTTATGCTTCGATGTCTTGCGTTTAAAAAAAATTGCAACAAATTCCCAAAGCATTTTAGTTATGGGACCAGCAGTAGGATATTATATATTTTATTAAAAGTATTAATGGTAGAGTATTAATTATTTTATTATAAGATAATTTTTGTAACACAATATTTTACAATAAAACTTATTCACACACAAAAAAAAAAAAAAAAAAAACTTTTAAATTCACAAATATATGTGTGCGATCGTCCTACAAAATTCGTTTGATAATATTTAATTGAAAAGAGTAAGTTTGTGTACTAGTTACACCGTGCAGTTCAAATGTATTTTTAAAAAGTTACACTATTTATTACTGAAAAGTTACACAAACTATTACTGAAAAGTTACACTATTAAAGATACATTTTTCATTAATAACATGTGTGACTTTTCAATAGTATTTTATGTAACTTTTAGAAAATGAACTAGAGTTGCACGGTGCAACTGTTGCATACAAGACTAAGCCAATTGAGAAATATTACTTATATATTATTTTCTCCATAAACTAAGAGTAGGTCTCCTCGAGTTCACATGAACTCGTAGCATTGTTATGTGTAATCACTATCACTGTTATTCATATATATTATCACTGTTATAAAAATATACTTAATTTTTTAATAGTAATAGAATATATGTATAACAGTTATAACGTATACAAATGACAGTGACATTTGAGAATCCGAATTCACCGTGAATTTGGGTTCATACAAGTTTTCGTCTATCACATATGTTTTCCCGTCACACAATTAATATGCAAAAATAAACCCTCGTAAGTCTTTACAATAGTGTTCATGATCATTATATGTTTATACTTAATTATTTCAATGATATATATATAAGAATTTCACAAATTAATGCACGATATGATTGTATATAAATAATTAAATATATTCACTTGAAATTAAATTAATTGGGTGAGCAGTCGAAGCTAAATAAGGTTAGGTGAGTTGGGGGTTGTCACAAGGTCAAGAAAATCCCAACACGAGAGGTTAAGCCATTATTTCAACAACTTAATAATTTAACGATTATAATTAATGCATGATTTAACAAGTAAATTAATATCCATCTCCCAAAGGGCTGTTTTTTTGGATTTGCATGCTTGAGTTGAAAATATTTGTTCTAAATCAACTCAAGGTGGGCTCTCTATTATATATCATCTCCAACGCACGAACGCAAGGAAACTCACCCTAACGTCAAGTTCCATCCAAGATGCTATCGCATATCGGAAAATGACGTGACACCGTCTTGATACGGAGTCCGACGGTAGGTTTCTTATGTCGATACGAAGAAAATTAAATAAATGAATTGATTACGTTTTCTTTTTTAAAGTAATTTGAAACTTTTATAAGATAATTTTTTTTTTTTTTGTGATATCAGAAATTATGCTCGCTCTACTTGCTCAAAATAACTCTACTCAATCTATTAGTAAATCAAAGTATTAAGGAAGTTAAATAAATTAATTAATTTCACACCAAATTCGAGATTTTTGATGAGACAATAATAGAAACTATTTATACAATTAATGTTACATTACAAAAGTTTTATATTGGTATTGAGCTCTATTAGAAATTCATCATAAAAAATTGATCCATATCATCATTAATTAAGAAACCCACTGTCGTACTTCAATCAAAATTGTATAAATGTATTCAAATACTACCCTCACATTTACAATGTGTGTAGAAAACTTAAGGTTCCCATCACTAATTTCAACTTTTGATTTTTAATGTCACATAATTATTATTTTTAAAGCATCACCCAAATGTCCTCGTTAAAGTATTATCTATCTATTATATGCGAATGTAATATGTAGTGATATATAATGTATATAATAATTCGATTAATTTTACATTTATTTAAATAAAAAAAATTATATATATATATATATATATATATATGTGATATATTATTTTGGTTTAGTCTAGTATGCACCACATATTGTACAACTTAAATGTATTCTTAAAATGTCACCCCCATAATTTATTCTTATTTATACTGAAAAGACGTCACTCCATGTTGAATTGATTTTTAACTTTTCAACATTAGTAAAGACAACTTTTTAAAAATATATTTGAGTTGCACTGCGCACAATTCACTTACCGTTATAAGATGTTACATTATAAAGTTCAATATGTATTACCACCATTGGCGTGTATTTTTAATTTTTGAAGAATTATAAATATTTTTAATTAGTTACAAATTAAGTCACCACTTTTCATATTCTAATTGAAAACTTTAAATTATAAATAAATTGCTTTACCTTAGCCTTTCGGCCGGGTAGCCTTTTGTGCCCTTGTCATGCCTTTTATTTATTACAACAAATTCAAAAGGACATTGTTTGATTAATTAAGAGGTGTATCATGTCGATAAGCCGCATAAAATTCGGACACAACTTGAAATAACAATTTTGTAACAACATTTAAAAGACGATAATTATTTATAATTATTCAAAATTTTAAGTGATCATAATTTAATTTGTAATTAGATCTTGTAAATATATATCATGTGCATAATTGTTTCAATATGTTTCATTTTGTATAACATAGCTAGGGACGAAAATAATGGAAGGACGACAAAGAAAATGAGATGGGCCATGGAAACCATGTGCAATCATATGGTAGTTGGCACTTATCCTGCCCCACAAAGTTAATAAGATCAATATCACCAAAGATTAAGACATATATGCTTGTTTAACTTTATGTAACTACTTTTTTTATTTTTATATTGTATTTCTTTTTAGCTTAAATAGGATTTTCATTTTTAAAAAGGTGGTTTACTTTGCAATATATACTCAAATAGAGAATAATATTGTATGAATATTTAACTCTACACTTAAAACCTAGGTTGTAAGTGAGAGGATTGCCCAGACTTATGTAAGAGACTCATTAGGCTCGACACGTGGTTCCACACATCGAGTAGAGAGGTGGCTCTGATACCAAGTATGAAAGCCTAACTCTACACTTAAAACCTAGGTTGTAAGTGAGAGGATTGCCCAAGCTTATAAGCTCACCCAAGACCACACTCACTATCGATGTTGGATACCTTAATATTTGACACACACATTCTACAAACTTAATCCAGTGTATGTGTTATTTATATTAATATTTGAGCAATATAATGAGTATTATATATATGTGAAACAATGACATTCATATATATATATATATAATTTGAATTTTTGCTTTATTTATTATTTGAGTCATATTTGTATTTGAAAAGTGAATACGTATAATCTTATGGATATGATGAATGAGGTTACATCCCATGATTAAAAACGTCAAAATATATAAAAGTTGTTTCCATACATTCAAGTTTGAATTAAAGTAAGTACATAAAATTAAGTTAAGTTTCAATATTTATAAAATCAAGGGCACATGCATGCCCATGCAGTTTTAAAGTGGGAAGGAGAATTTGTATCAACAAATAAATACTAATGTTATATACTTCTATATATAGAGTAGTTCTTGTATATATATTTGAGCACATACATTTAGGTTTTAATTTTAATTTTAATCTACTGTACAAATAGAAGCCCGTTGCAAAAATTGAGAAGTCATATTTCACCAATACCTTGTTAAGAGCTTGTTTCGAAACTCTACAAATATACTTTTAGATTTTTTTTTTTTAAATATGTGAGAAATAACTTTGAGAAAAGACTATTCTAAAAGCTGTTTTTAATATTTTAAATCAGGCATGCCTCAAGCCATTTCAACCAGACTTGCCACTGCCACAAAACTGGGTAGACAACACTGCTTAAATTCGACCACTATCTCGCTCACCGTCGAGTCAAGCCCTATGTTTTAAAAAACCGGTCCGACCGGTCGGACCGCGAACCGGGATAGGCACCGTACGGCTCTAAAGCGTTGGGCCGCCCAACTATTGAACCGCTCAAGAACCGGCCAAAAACGGAAATAAACGGGTCGAACCGGCCTCGGTTCAACCTTACGAACCGGCGGCTGGGAGATTTATTAAAAAAAAAAATTTGAGGGACTATTTTGTAAATTTAAATTTTATTCGCAGCCCTAAATTACCTAATCCCTAATCTCACTATCTCAGATTCAACAGACATTGACAAAAAAAAAGAACACAATTCAACTTTCGACATTGACGACATTGTACGTTTCTTCCGGTTCCGGCGGCCGTGGCTCGTTCCCTCCAGCTGTCTAGCAGCGGCGACGTTCCCCTCACTAGCAGCGCCGGCGTTCCTTCCAACAGCGAGCAACGGCGGCTCGTTCCCTCCAGCTGTCCAGCAGCGGCGACGTTCCCCTCACTAGCAGCGCCGGCGTTCCTTCCAACAGCGAGCAACGGTCGCTCGTTCCCTCCAGCTGTCCAGCAGCGGCGACGTTCCCCTCACTAGCAGCGCCGGCGTTCCTTCCAACAGCGAGCAACGGCGGCGCGTCTCCTCCAGCAGCCACAGAGGCAACCAAAAAATAAAATCAAGGTAAAGCTTAAAGAAAATTAATCTGACAGAAGTCGTACAAAATCTTGCCGGAAAAATCAAGAGGGCGGCACTTGTCTCCTTTGATAATCGTCTTCTTCCATACGACACCGTCTTCGTTTTCATCTTGTGCCAAAACCTGTTTATTCTATGTGAATATATTTGTGCCAAAAGCTTGATATCGATTCAGATATGGTATATAATGAATGCACATCTCTAAATGAATGCCTCTATCAATTATAGTCAAGCTTTTTCTTTCTCACATAACTCTGTTTTTTTCTTTTTTTTTATGTTCCTGCTCAATGCCTTTTTATGTGGAATAAAAGGTGAAAATTTTCCCTTAATATGAGAATAATAAAAAATAAATCCAACTTGTCGTGTATCTTTTAATTAATTAAAGTTTGCATCATCTTTTAATTAATTAAAGTTTGCATCATCTCTCAGTATTTACCCGACAAAGTGGATTAGTTTAATTATTTGCATTATAGTTCATTATTTGTTAGACTCCACTATTTATGTCATAAGTTGGAACTATATATTAACTATATATTTATATAATTATGACGTCATACCGGCTTAACCGCTTTATTAACGGTCCGACCGATCGAACCCGGTCCGACAAAAAATTCTAAGGTGTCCGGTTCAACGTCCGGTTCCGCTTTTTAAAACATAGGTCAAGGCCACAGCCACCACTGAAATCATAGCCTGAGGCCATCACAATTTGCTAGATACAGATTTGCTGAAATAAAATAAAATTTAAATCCACCCAAATCAAAATTTATTTCTGTCGATCTAAAATTAATTTTCAAATACTCCCTCCGTCCCACTATAAATTGCTCATATTGTCATTTTCGTCTGTTCCATTATATGTTGCTCATTGTTTTTTTATCTTTTTTGGAAACTATTATTCACCTTTTGTTATTATTTTCACTACTTTTTACACTATTTTCATTACTTTTTCACTTTTCTCCATCACATCACTTATATTTTTTCACTTTTTCTATCACATCACTCGTACTTTTTCACTTTTTCTATCACATCACTTATACTTTTTCACTTTTACCTTAATTCATGTGTCCAAAAGCAACGAACAACTAATAGCGGGACGGAGGGAGTATCTAAAAATAGGTTTTCATATTGTAAATATATCAATCCAATTTGGTATTAATATCCGAGGTTTATAGATTTTTGGATTTCATACTTTTGAAATTGATTCGTTGAGTTGTTGATTTAACTGAATATTTATTTTGGTTTCACGTGTTGCATCAAAATCCTGCTTGAATTAATATGGGGATTTTCTTACTGCGAAGAGAATGTGTGATGGTTTTCAAATGGAAGAATAATATTCCATATATTTTAATGGTATTAGAGTTCTAGCACAAGTTTTGATTTGATTCTGTGCATACACTAAATCAAAATTTAAATTTATATCCCAGGAATAAATTAATAACACCCAAATAGCTAGTCAGTAATATCACAAGAACAACTCACTAATACTCTAAAAAATAAGTTAGTAATACCCAAAAAAGCAACTCACTAATACTTGCAAGAAAAAATCAATAATATCTCAAAAATAAATCTAAGTAATATTCAAAAAACAAGTTAGTAATATCCAAAAAATAAGTGAATAATACCCCCAAAAATAAGTCTAAATAATACCCGAAAAATAAATACTCAAGAACAAGTCTAAGTACGTAATACCTGGAACGACGACAAATCAATAATATCCCAAGAACAAATCTAAATAATAAATGAAAACCAAATCAGTAATATTCCAATTGTCAAAAAAAATATACAGTTGAACATGTAATTGTGTGTTTCGAAAATTTTAAAATTAATGTAAATTTTGAATTTAAAATTCAAGTGCACAGTATGCACTCAAAATTTTATTATGTATTGAATATAATATTATGTGTGGCTAATTATTTATCAATAAATATATGTTCTAACTTATAATGTCGAGGAACAATGAAATTATTATGGAATATAAATAGGCTCATCATATATGAAATAGTAATGATTTTATAATACACACTTCCTACACACTAGAGATATTTTTTTTTTTTAATAATACAAATAAAACGCGGCAAGTAAAATTTGATAGTAAAGACTGATTCTGAAGCCCACTCATCGGCTGACATCATACTAATTCATTCAAATGATTCGTTTAAGTTATTTAACATTTGAGTAGGTTGGCTATATTTAAAAATAAATTCACGTACAACTTCTTTTAAATACTATATTTGCATTATCACATTTAAAAAATTAAACATCATTTTTAAATATAATATTAATTGATATGCATATATAATAATATAAATTATATATATATGTAGGGCCGTAGGGGTGACAAATCGTATAATCGTGTCGTTTATCGTATCGACACGATAACGATAAGGTGAAACACGAATACGAACACGAAAATTTTCGTGTCAACACGACACGAAAGTTTATTATCAATTTTAAAAAATTAATTAATAAATAAAGAGACACGATACGACACGAAACATAATAAATTTTAGATTTTATTATCAATTTTAATAGAATATATTTAATATTTTGTATTTAAAATTTATTAACGTGCAACTATCAGATACATATTAGTAATGTATATCAGATCACTAACAGATTAACAGGTTGCTAACGGGTTAATGTGTCATCTGTTAATTTTATCGTGCTTAACGGGTTGATACGACACGAACACGACACGAAATATTCGTGTCCTTATCAGGTCGACACGATAAGGACATGAACACGATAAACCTAAACACTAACCCGCAATTTTCGTATCGTTTTTGTGTCGTGTTATCGTGTCGTGTACGAAATTGCCACCACTATATATATGTATATATTTAATGCAGAGCTGAGTTGATCACGTACATGAATTTGCCGTGCTCAAATAAATTTTAAAAGTTGCACCACTTATTACTGAAAAATTACACAATTTTTTTGAAAATTTATACCATTAAAGATATATTTTTTAGTAATAACATATGTGATTTTTCAGTAGTATTTTATTGAACTATTTAAAAAATAAACTTGAATTATACGGTACACCTGATACATACAAGACTAAGACATAACAAAACAAAGTGAAATATAGAAGGAAAATAAAAAGACATTTACAAGTAAATCAAACAAATTATCATATATGTAAATAGTCAAAATATTTATATAAATATTTTGCATGTGTAATATTTTAAATCTATTTATATATATAATAATTTTTATCTATTTGTAATTTTAAAAAAATAAAAGAAGAAATTGTGAGCCCCTTAATTCTCCGTGTTCTTGTTTTTCATCATTCTGTCGTACAACGCACGAACGCATTGATACACAAATAGTTTCACATACTAAAACTACATCGTATCATGGGTCATCATTCTTGCTTTATTAAAATTACATCGTATCAAGGACCACCACTCCCGCTGATTTGGGTGCCCAGCATTGGGTGCCCAGCAAAGGATCCGCTCCCGTTATAAATAGACTTGCATGTGTCAGAGAAAAGTATTTTTAATTGATTGAAGTGATACTTTATCCTAAAACTCGGAAGTCATATTTATGTAAAGTGAAAATTTTTTTTTGCATTCAAAATAGTCACTTTATAGTAAACTAAATATTCTTTCCGTTCTTATTTAAATTATCATTGTTTTGTACACGAGTTTTAAAATATAAAGATTTTATTCCTAGAGTGAATTATATTTTAGCTCATCTTACGTAAGTTTATTTTTAATCCAAAAACAAAAGAGGATAAACTTAATTATCATGGATGCAAACTTGAATATATATTTTAACTAAATAATTAATAATATTTCTTTGGTTCACTAATTTTTTTTTTTTTTTGGTAAAATTTTATATGACAACTGTTCATTAAATATTGACAAAAGTTTTATGAACCCGAGTACACGGTAAATTCGAGTTTATCAATTATCACTGTTATGTGTATGCACTATCACTGTTAAAAAATCAAGTATACTTTTATAACAGTGATAGTACATATGAATAATAGTGATAGTAATTACATATAATAGTGATACGAGTTCATGCAAACCCGAGTTCACAATATATCTATTCTTAAATATCTGGTCTGTAGTATCAAAAATCGTATCAGAAGTATAAAAAATTTGGGACAATAACACTATATTATAATTGTTATAAATTTTATTAACCCCAACTTTTGATACTCTTGATAAATATTTTGATACACTTAACCAAATATTTGATATTTTAAAAATGTTTCATGATAGGGTTATCGTGAACTATTTTCATATAAAACTTAATTTTTTTTCTTCTTAAAGAAGTAGCACATAATTTAAGAAAAAATAGTATTGTATAATTAAAATGGTAGATAAAGTAATGTAAGTATTATGGGCCCAAATATTTTGTGGGTGAAGTTTATTCCTAAAAAGAAAAGTAGAGAAAATTTAGTGGACAGAAAAAAAGTGAAGCAAAAAATTGATAGACGAAGAGAGTATTATTTAAAAGGCTTAGTTTTGTATGCATTAGGTGTACCGTGAAATTCTAGTTTATTTTTAAAAAATTACACAAAATACTATTGAAAAGTCACACATGTTATTACTAAAAAGTGTATCTTTAATGGTGTAACTTTTCAGTTATAATTTGTGTAACTTTTCAGTAATAAGTTGTGCAATTTTTCAAAAATACACTTGAATTGCACAGCACAACTGGTACACAAGAGACTTACTCTTGTGTATATATAGCACCTATATTTTTCTCAATCACAACAAAATTAAAGAAACACTAACAACCCTAAATTTCTCTACATATATAATTTGATCAAAGTTCATGAGAATGAAGAGCACTAGAAAGAAGTCAGGTGGCTCCTTCAAAAGAAGGCTGGCCTTTGGCTTTCTGACAGCCATGAAGAAGAGCTCAACTAATTCAGCATCGAGGCACCACGCAATCAGAGCTGCCGCCTACGCGTCCATGGCAGCTGCAGTCGGGCCGAGGAAGGCATGGAGTCGGGCCATACTCAGGAACATGATGATGAGACACCGGCGGAAGGAAGCAAGAACTCATCATCGTTATAGAAATGATGGATTGGGGATTGGGGAGGAACTAAGCCATCTCTCGGCGGTGGTGCCGGGTGGCGCCGCCATGGATTCTTGCAAGTTGTTGAAAGAAACTGGTCATTATATTAAGTGTCTCAGAGCTCAGGTTCAGATCATGAGAAAGATTCTTGATTATTCTTCAACATGAGCTAAGACTCATGGTATTGATATGATGTTATTAATTATATATATATATATATAAAATTATTATGCATTTTTATTAATATCATAACATTTTATAATGTGAATTTAGTTTATAAATATGATGACATCGTTGCATATATAAAATGATATCGGTAGCTATATGTATTGATTAATTTTATAATATGATCAAAATTTACAAAAAAGTTTGTACATGTTAAGTATTATATTATACTGCTCCCTATATCTCTCAAATTTATTCTTCTTTATATGGGTACGAGTCTTAAATAAAATAAATATAAAATAAAAATATTGTGAAATAACTGTAAAATTTATTTGAGAATAGAGTAATTGTTTATTAGTATGATAATAAAAATATAATTTATAAAAGGAAAATGAGAATAAATTTAGAGAACAAATGAAAATGAAAATGAAAATGGAGTGAGAATAAATACTTAGGTACAAAAGGAGTATAATTTAATTATATATATGCATGTATTTATAATTAGAGGTAGCGAAGGGGGAGCTCTATAGCTAGCTGGAAGGCACTCCTTTGAGATTTAATATACATGTAAAATTTAATTACATGAATGATTAAATTATTCATATGAATTATTGGTCTCTTACGCCTAATTATATGTAGTATCATTCCGTCTCCTCTTGTTTAAAGTTTAAACTTCTCATTTTTTCAATGGCTACAAAAAAACATGGGCTATAGCGGTCAATTTTAGCGACCGTTTCTATATCAATTGCTTTTGATTATTGGTCTTTATTAAACTTCTCATTTTGCCAATCGCTACGAAAAAACACGGGTTATAGCGATCGTTTCTATATTGACTGCTTTTGATTATTGGTCAAAAATGGAGAATTAACATCCTATATACGACTGCCAGCAATCGCTAAGGACAAATGGACATTAGCGGCTAGAAACTTTGTAGTTGACGGATTGGCGACCGCCTAACATGTCGAATATGAAAATGGGTAGTTGGCAAATAATTGTCAGATTCGATTTCTTAATTTGGGACCGCCATGGAATAAAATCCTATATTAGCAACCGTTATGACGGTCAACAAATGTAAAATCTGAAATGGTAGTTGAGCAATAATTGTCCGATCCGATTTTTTTATGTGCGACTGCCAAGACGGTCGCTAATTTAGAATTATACAACAACTTCTGCTCATTCTCCTTCACTTTTTTTTTCAAAGGAGAGACAACTTCCAAAGTGTGCAAAATTCATACGAATATTGTCACGTTGTGCTCGTTGCTTCAATTTAACCATACAGTTTTACAATTTTTCTGTTCAAATCTCTTGTTTTATATTAAGTTTAGTCTTTGATAAAAAAAAAAAGTTAGATTAAGCGTTTGGTTTGGTATGTTTATTTATGATAAGTTAATTAGCATGATTTAATTGTTGTATATTGTTATATTGTTTGGTTTATGCATGTCAAAAATAATTATATGGATATAGCTATTTTTAGTGTAGACTATGCTCAAATTTATTAAAATTTACATGTGAATTACATATATTTGATAAATTTAGTGTGATTGATATATGATTATATTGGTTTTTTTTTGTTTATAAAAATGGATATGCTTGTTTACAGTGGAAACTCTGTCGATTTCTTTTATAATTAACATGTGATACATTCTTAATTTGAATCAGATGAAATTCCATGATTGTCGTTGGATGTATCAAATGACTCGTATGATACAAGGACATATCAACTTTGAGTTTTGCCAGACGAGAGTTTGCCTCTCGTCATCCGTATTGCATAGATAGTTGTGATCGGATTAGATATCCTAATATGGACAAAAAGTGTGGTAACAAGAAATTCTTGAGCACTGGTGAGGTTAAAACTCATCTTGTGAGGTTTGATTTTGCTTCACTTTATAATAATTGGACCGGACATTGTGAAGACCGAAAAAATTATGATATCGAAATAGTGGTTGCATTTTATGAACAATGGAGTAGTGGTGAAGGTAAGAGATTTGAGGTTGGTGGTTCGAGTCATGATCCGCATAGGGTAGTAGAGACATACGATGTGTATAGAAAGAAAAAAACTTCACATTACAGGCTATTATTTTATGGACAATTAAAAAAAATTATTGAAATATATATATATATATATATATATATATTAATTAATTAATTTGATGAATTTAAAAAAAATGCAACTCAATTTGGAGTTATATACAATTAGTTGTAAATATAAACAAATGTCAGAGTGGAACACTCCTCCTTTGAGTTGCCCAGAGGTTGGTGGTTTGACTCCCAATGGGCGCAAAATTGTCCAGTTTAATACAATTCTATAAAGACTCATATACTAGATGTGCCACAATAATTGTGCTACCAAGCTTGCCCAGAGCCATGTAAGGGTCTGGATTCGAACCAACTTGACACTATTCTTTTTTAAGTAAAATTTTAATGACTGTCTTTGTCGGTCGTTATTTTGTATTTTAATGATCGCCATTAGCTGTCGACAAATACTTAATAATCAATATAATAAATGAATTGTTAATTTACTGACCGTTGTAAACAGTCGCTTTATTCCAAATTTGCGACTGTCAAAATCTGTCACCAACTGGTACCCGAACGGGTCAAGATCCGAGTCAGTTAACGACCGCAACCGTGGTCGCTATGCATTAATATAACGACCGCGTGTATCGGTCGCCAAATATATATTAGCATTAATATTTTAATTTAATCATTAATATAACGACAGTAAGTAACAATCGTTTTATTAAAATTAACAACCATCGCCAGCGGTCGTTGAGTGTTATCCAAGCTGGTCATGACCTAACTCAATTAATGACCATTTAATAACCACTAAGATTATCATTAATTTATCGACCACCACCAAAAAAACTATCGTTAACATTAGCAACTGCGATTTTCATGGCCGTTTAGCAGTAATCGCTAATACAAAAAGCGGTCGTTAAGACAATCGCTAAAATACATTTTTTTTTTTAGTGAATAAAGGGACCTCTCTTAATTTCTTTGTAGTAAAAAGTAATTAAAATTTTCTTATATATACATATATATTCTTCTTTTATCTTTCTCCACCATCGTTTCTATTTATTATCTCAACACTTCATTACACACTCAATACTACTACCTCCGTCCCCCAAAAGTTTGCGGTACTTTTGGGGGCACGGGTTTTAAGGAAAAGTGTAATAAGTAGAATGTGTATGGTGGAGATTATGAGGTAAAGATTTTAAATATGGAAATTTAAATGAGTATTTTCATTTTGGGGGTGTGCAAACTTTTGTGAGACAAACTAAAAAGGAAAGTATGCAAACTTTTGTGGGACAGAGATAATATATATTTTAATTTGTATAAAAAACAAACAAGAAATCTAAATAAAAATGTATTATATATATATATATTATTATTATTATTATTATTATTATTATTATTATTTAGTAGAGGTTGAAGAGCAGAGGGTCAGACACCAGATGGTTTGGCAATCAATTTACCTCCGCGAGACAATAATGTTGATTATGCAATAATTATCTAATAATAATGAAATCTCACATCAACATAATTATGTAATAATTAATGTACAAATAATTTATATATTTTTATTGGACTTCAAACAGTAACTTGATAAACAGGTTCGACTGTCTCCAGTCTTTTTAAAATATTAATAATATCATCTAATAAAAGCATATATATATCACATATATATTACAAACACTAGTGTCCCCAGCAAGATTACATACTTGCCACAATTAATTAGCACTATAAAGTTGGTTGTATGCATTCAAAGAACTCAAATATATCTCCAGTTATATATACTGTATGTTTCCATTATCCAAAGTAAGTGTAGTATAGTGTATATATACTTGTATATAATTAAAACTTTTTGTAAGACTATGAGATCGATAAAATAAAAAAGTGATAAGATTATAATAAAATGTATTAGTATTTTTCATGAAAAGTGATAAGTCACTTTCAACAAAAATATTATCATATTTTGTTAAAAAAAATTCACTTTTTAAAAATGATAATTTTCTAATTAATAAGTGACACATTTTAAGTTAAAAGTGGATCAGATAGTGTTGCTCGATCATATTGTGAGATGGTCTCACACAAGATTTACTTTGGATGAAACAAAAACTTGTGTGTAATCGTCTCATAGTATGAGACCGACCAAATTTTTATAAAGTTATATGATTATTATAATATACTCCCTTCATCCCCAAAAAAGCATGCACTTTTCTTTTATAGAAATTATCACATTTGTTATCACTCTCACAACCAATTATTTTATTTATAAGTGGACCCACAATACACTTACAATACATTTACTTTATCTGTTTTTTATTAAAAGTCGTGCAAATACAATGATGCGCATATTCAGTGGACGGGGAAGGAAGTAATATAATTTTTAATTTTAAAATATTGATTTAATATTGGACATAATATAATTTTTCATTTAAGAAATTTTGATGTAATTCTGGCTAAAATATTTATTTTATTTAAGAAATTTTGGTTTAATTTTGGCTACAATATAAAATTTTTATTATTTAGAAGGATATAATATATTCTCACATCAATAATTTTGTAATTTGTTATTAAAAGGGTAAAGTGATAAATAATAAATATAATTTAAAAATTATTTAATATTATATATTGGTAACAAATAACAAGTCTGCGCCACTCATTGTATTGATACATTTAAACCCTAATTAATTTTAATCAATTCGACATCTTAACTGACATAAAAATCTAAGTAAGAAATTATAAGAAACCTAAGGGTATGTTTGTTTTGAAATTTAAAGGGTTGTAGCAAGTCATAACTTTGAAATCCTGAGATGTGAAAATAGTAAAAGTGTGTGTTTGTTTTGGAATTTTAGTAGGGTGTGATGTTACTTTATGTCAAATCAAAGTGTGATATTGATTGATTTTATAGGTATAATAATAGGTATTTTATGAGTGTTGTGTTGGAAAGAGTAATAATAGGTTTAATAGATATTTTTAGGTGTGGATTGAGTTTGGAATGTGAAATCCGGATGTTACATCTCAAACTCGTGTAGAGCATAATCGCAAAATCCTACATCAATCCGTGCTAGTCCCAAAATAAACATACCTTAAAAAATTACAAATTCCGATTTGGTAGGTTTCCAGAAATGATAGCTTTTCATTTCTAACTGGCCACGACAGGATGTAATAGACTTACCTATGGGATGTTATGAGGAGTTTTGGCTCCAACAGTAAATAAATAAACCTACTATTTAGGTGTGTAACAATAGACACTCATATGCTTTCAAAATCAATGGACAACCAGACAAGGAGATCTGATATCGCCATACCTTATCCTAGCTGCTCAAGGTTTCTCTTCACTGTTGCAAAATTTGGTGGATAGAAAAGACATCCAGGGGTAGAAATTGCATGGAACAAACCTTGTGGGTTAGCTCACCAGGCTACCGGGCTCCTCACTTGAGTGAGTGACATAGGTTCGATTTTCAATGGGAACGAATTGGGAGATGAGAGGTATAAGTTTGGTTAGGAGTTTATTCTTGGAGTGTTTGGGGACTTAGTGTAACTAACTACTAATAACTACTCCCTCCGTCCCAGAGGTGTTTTCACCTCTGGGATGGCACAACTTTTAAGAAAAAGTAGAGTGTTGTGTAAAGTTATATTATTAAAATAATGAGATTAGTTGAATTGTGAGGATAAAGTTAAAGTAATAATTTCCATTTATAGGGTGTGAAAACAATTGTGGGACGGACGAAAAAGGAAATTGTGAAAACAATTATGGGACGGAGGGAGTAATATTAGGGGGGTGTATTGGATTAGGATTTTAAAAGACTTTTTTAGCTGAAAAAAATCCTGCAGATTTTAAAGATTTTGTAGGATTTTGGTGACTTTTAAGATTTTGCAGGATTTTGTAAGACTTTTAAAATAAGGATTTTAATGAATTCTATAGGACTTTGTAGACTTTGCAGAATTTCATGGATTTGTGACATACAATAAAAATTCAAAATTTTTCATACCTTCAAATTAAAAAAAAAAGAAAAAGTTAAAGACAAAAAAAATCATAATATCATGTCCTTTTAAATAGCATTACTCCACATATTCATAGCTATACTAGTCCTCCAAACATTAGCGTCATGTCGTTCTTGCTCTTGAGTTTGAATGATAGGCTCAAAATCACGGTCTTCATTAACTGGTAATGTTGAAGATGAAGGTTCGTCCACCGATTCAATTGAAAATTCATCAGAATGACATTCTTTGCGAATAAAGTTATGTAGAGCTGCACATGCTAATATTATCAATATAAAAAAGTATCGAAATTGAATAATCAAAGCAACCAAAGTAAAATATAACAAAACTCAAATACCGTAAAAAAATATTATCAATATAAAAATATTACCTAATGACATATGTAATATATAATATTAGTATTATAATAATACTATATAAAAATAAAGATTTATCTTGTATATAAGTTAGGATGAACAATATCATTTTTTAATACTATTTAATGATTAATTATTAATTATTTTTATTTATTCTAGTATATATGTATATATAATATTATATTACTCTTCGTCACTGTAATTATTTTATCGTTGATGTTATAAATGTAGAGATGAAATTATAAGGTTAAAACTATTTTAGGTCTTAAAAATAAATAATTATATATAAATCAATTTGGGGATAAATAAAGTCATTAATTAAAAAAGTCCACCGAAATCCTAGAGGTTTTGATGGGATTGTTGGTATTTATAAAATACACTAAAGAATCCATCAAAATCCATCAAACCCAACAATCCTTTAAAATCCTTATATTTTTTAATACCAGTGGATTGTTTTTAAGTCTTTTAAAATCCTGATTGAATACCAGTGGATTATTTTTAAATCCTTTAAAATTCTGATTGAATACCAACAGACTTTTTTATAAGAAAAAAGTCCTTTAAAATCCCACGAAATCTTAAACGAATACAACCCCCTTTACCTATTAAAAAAGAAGAATTGCATGGAACAACCCGATGATTTCCCACTTTTTTTTTTTTTTTTTGCGGATGATTGTTTGGTGTTCACCAAAATAAAGATTGGGAATTGTCATTCATTGAAATAGGTCCTGGATACGTATGAAAAGGCATCAAGTCAAATGATTAACTTTGAAAATTCAGATATCACCCTTAGCCAAAACACATCGCAGCAGATCAAGAATAAAGTCAGAGACATATTCAAAGTCAAAATTAAATAGGGGCATGACATGTTACTTGGGACGCCAACTTTCCCAATGAGGCAGAAGAGAATGCAATTCGGTTATCTCAAAGATCGGATTGCAGTAAAGGTGGAGGTGTGGAAGGTAAGAGATTTTTCCGAACAAGGGCTCATTAAGGCGGTTTTGAATGCAATCCCAACCTACACAATGGCTTGCTTGAAATAATTTAACTATTCATATGGCTGAGAGCCCTCACAACCCAGGCACAACGACTCAATTATCAGGGCACGCTCTACTGCTGAGCTAATATGCCCAAGTTACTCGCACTAGCCTTTTTTAGAAAGAGTAGGTCTTCTATGAACTCGAGTTCACATGAACTCGTATCACTATCATGTGTAATCACTATCACTGTTATTCATATATACTATCACTGTTATAAAAATATACTTAATTTTTCAACAGTGATAATGTATATGCATAACAGTAATAGTAAATATACATAACAGTTATAGTAAATATACATAACAGTGATAGCGAATACACATGACAGTGATAATTGAGAACCGAGTTCACCGTGAACCCGGGTGTATACAATTTTTTGTCTTTTAGAAATACACAACCCAAAAGAATATATTACCTCTTCGGGAAATACATTACCTTTTATTCGAACTTTTTTCATTTTTTCGAATAGTGTAAAAATAAAAAAGTGTTTGAAATATTTTACTGAAAATTTGTAAAAAAAAATTCAAAAATACCAAACATTTTCAAAGATGGTATATTTTTCAAAAAGGCTAGTGTCAATAACCTGGGTCATATATATTTTGGGTGTTAAATATTTTGGGATTTTGAGCATCTGAAGGCCCAATTTGGCTCATGCTTACACGGCCCATTGGTTAATACTCGAAAACGTATGTTTCAAGGGTGAGCAAGCATATCTCAAAAGTAAAAATTGTGAAATAATAACTTTAAAAATAAGTTGAAGCTTGATTTAAAAAAAAATCAATGAGAATAAGAATTAACTATAGTGATTAATGAGCACAAATAAATATATACAATATTATTTTCTCTTTTAAATAAAATAATCAACACCCCTATATTTTGATAATAAATACAAAATCTAAACAAAATATCCTGATTATTATCCCAGTAACTAAGTAGCTCAAAATTGCAAACAAAAAAATGGATTCCACGTCAGCAAAACTCATGTTAATTATCCTGATTATTATCCCAGTAACCAAGTAGCTCAAAATTGTAAACACAAAACTGGATTCCACGTCAGCAAAACTCGTGTTAATTAGATACTATACACAAAGAATATTAAGTGCAGGCAATGCAGAAAAGGAAAGAAAACTTTACAGATGATCATCACCTTCTACTCACTATTTCATAATTTATTCTTTTGTATTGGCTATATCAGTTTCCCCCTGTATATGCTGAACTATACTAATTGTACTATGAGACGTAAATCGAGCAGAATTTGTCAAGCACTAACGGTTGAACCAGTTTGCGGAAGGAGACGAGAAGCTACGTCTCGGATTCTATATCCATTGCCCCAGAAAGAGGCGAGACAAAGGCCCATGATAGCCATAGCCACGACTGAGCAAGCAGGGGGGACAGCTTGAGTGCTTCCTAGAAATTGAGTGGCAAGAAGTCCTGCAAGCGTTGAACTCTGCATTCCCGTACACAATGAAATTGTTCGACTAACTTCTTCCTCTAGCCTGTCAAAAGATGTGTATTAAAATGCAGATTTTGGCGAACAAGAATAGGTATCAAGATTCGAAATAAAGAAAACATGTGATTTTGCACTTTTCTACTTTGTTTTGTTTTGTGTTATAACTAAGAAAGATTGAAATCATTAGGGAAAAAATACCAAGCTCCACAACATTATCAAGTTAGGGGGCATTTGATTCAAATTCTTCTATGTGATTAATAATGGGAAAATGTAATGAGTGAATAGTGATGGTTAAATAGGTAGTTTTTGAAATAATCTTGGAATAAATTAAAACAAAAAATTATTATTGGTTGAGGAATTGTGAAATGATCGAGGAGAAATGATTATATAGAAGAGGATATAATTAATCAAAAAGGGATAATGTCTAACTTATTTTGAGTCGCATTACTTCTACGAAATTATCTTTTATTTTCATTAACCACCATAAACACAATTAATTTCCATCACCATTCTCCCAAAAGTTTCCGTAATTTCTAGGAGATAAGGGTCAAACTCAATTTGGGTGTATTTTACTATTTTGACTTATAAAT
>JAPKLY010000047.1:255856-312400 GCA_026898435.1 Prunella vulgaris
AGGGTCAAACTCAATTTGGGTGTATTTTACTATTTTGACTTATAAATGCCTTAGTGGGCATTGACATTTTGAAATTTCAATGAACTATTGAGGTGTAATCTAATGAAACAACGGAACACATGTACTAAATCTAAGGCTCAAAATCAAGACATATGAGCAGAAGATCCACGTTGTTCCTGCTGAAATGTAGATCAGAACAAAAAAAATTCACAGTGAATTCAGTTTCTATTAGTGCTAATCTAAATCATAAATCAGCAGGACACACTACATTCGCGTTCAAATATTTGGAATTATCTAAAACGGAAGCCAAGATTTCAGAAAGATACATATAACATACCTTAGAAATTGAATCTTGGAGATCCAATAGCCCACAGTAAATGCCACTGCATGAAATGCTAGCACAGGACCAACCAATCTCAGGCCCTCAATAGAAAGGATTTGGCTCCTATTTATAGCAAGAGGGCTTCCAATACACAACGAAGTACAAACCATAGCAACAAATGGCATCACGGGTTGTAGAACCGATACAACTGGTTTGGCGTAATTGTTGAGCACCAAGCCAAGAGCAATGGGAGCAAGAACCACCTGAAACGGCAATAGCAGGAGCAAAATGAGACAAGAAATTAAAATCAACCATCTCAATTCCTTCGAACTAAAGTTTAGCATCCAAAACTATCAAAAAACTTGAAGGCAAATACTTCTAAAAACCAGTTGCACCGTATAATTCAAGTGTATTTTAATGGTATTAATCATTTTACTGAAAGATATAAGTTGGTCAGTATTAGTTGTTTTCACTTTTCACTAAACAATGTTTGTAGGGTGGGGCAACTGGTGCACTCAAGTGTTACTCAAACTTAAATTATCAGCCCTCTATTATTCAATACCTGCAAAATTGATTTCGACATAGCAACAGCATCAACTGGAATGACAGAGCCAATGAGAAGACCTGTTAAGAGAGGGGTAACAAGAACCGAAGCAATTGTTGATAAGCTTGTTAAAAGTATGCTCAATGCCACATCCCCATTGCTCAAGAAACTAGCGTAGCTAGATAGCTGCGCCCCTGCAACACATGATGTCAAAACAAAACCCGAATAGAACATCGGAGATATCCCAAATGCCCGTGCTACAAACACCCCAAGAAACGGTTTTAGAACATACTGAGCAATCAATCCAACGGATAAAGGCACAGGTCTGCACAAATAAATAAACACCAATTTCAGTCACCCTCTTCCCCTAAAAAATAATAGTTGCAAGGGAGAAGATGTAACCTCTTAAATGCTAAAGCAAAATCATCAAATGAAAGTTTGATTCCAATAGACAACATAATTCCTCCAAGTGCAGGAGCATACAGTTCTTTTGACACCCTGCAGGTTCCTCTATCATTTACAAGAATATACACAACTTAAGAAAGAATTTTAACATATAAAACACCATTTATAAAGTCATTATCACAGAGTTACCTAAAACAAGAAATCAGTACTCAGCTATTTAACCATTAAACTAATCAAGCAAGTTGTATAAAATATACTAGCAAATAAGCACAAAAAACATATAATAATAGTAAATAATTTTGATGAAGAATCATTGGAAGAGTATTTATAAACTGCCATATACTAAAGTTGTCAGTAAATTAATGAAGTGAGTATCAGGAATTAAGCTATCAATTTTCTTCAACTCATCTATATCTTCAAATCGCAGAACTAACAAGCTAAATTGTCGATTAGGTATCAAATTACTGACAGAAAAATTCAAGCGACGAAAAGCAAGACAAATTCCGAAAAAAGAAAAAGAAAAAGGAACTGATTGGGTATTACAGCAATACCACTCACCATGTGAAGGTCGACGGCTTGGAAAGGGCGGCGATGGCGGTGAGGGCAACCACAAACGGAAGCGACGCCGACAAAATTTGAGAAACGTCATATTTTTCCTCTGTGTCCACTGCAATTTTGGGGTCTACTCCAAATGAAAGGAGTGTAAAATTCCCCTCTCTTTTGTGCAGCCCAACCCTTCCGATGAAAGGGGATGAAGTCGAGCAGGCAACAGCAACAAGAGATCCCCCCTTAACATTCTTCTTGTAACTCGATATAGGGTTGTAAATGCTGAGAGGAATATAATTTTTAGAGAAGGAATTGTGAAGGAATACAGCTTTGGGAGCGGTTTGAAGGGATAGGCATGGAGTTTGAAACATTGCTTATCGTGCTATCCGGTAACGAAAGTACTCTCGCCGGCGGATTAGGGGTGTTTACCGGCGAGTGGATATGGCGGTGGCGGAGAAGGTGATAAGGTAATTAAAAATTACAAAAAACTCGACATACCAATTATTTATGTTGGAATAGGTTAGAGTTCTGATTACCTGTATCACGGATCACGTGCACCGCTGGACGGTTATTAATGGCCAATGATGAAAATATCGCTATCGCAAGTATATCGCAACCTTAAATTTACGGAAATATCGATGGATATATCGATATCGCAAAAAAAATAGAAAAATAACAGAAATTTTATTAAAATTTTGGAAATTTAATATGAAATTTTAGGGATTATTATAACATGTTATTATGCATATGTTTCATTTAAGATCACAAAAAATTGACATGTTTAAAGTAAATAAATAGATAATGGATTATATAATCATTGTCTGACATTAATTAATAATATAATGCATAATACAATAAAATATGATTTGAATTACATGATACAATACATTTAGTACCAAAATGATGACCTATGTGGTTCAAATATAGAAGATGGAATCTCATCTTTGTCCAAATAATATTGGTACCAACTCATTGCATTAGAATAATCCTGCATATAGTTATGCACATGTCATTCATATATTTCTCTATCTCTTCCAATTGTTTCACCATAGATTGGATAGTGTGCACTAACCCAATGATTTTGTTGATATGAAAATGGATGCTGAAACACATTTTGAGTATTCCAACCAAATTGTGAACTCGAATATGTGTCAGAAGCATATGAATCTTGAGACATATCACTATGATCAGTGCACATATTCATTGAATCAAAACAGACTGAAAGTGGTTCAATATCAGCACTTGAACTTTCTTCTTGATTCCAAGCATGTCGTCTTATGTATTCCTTTCCAATAGCACATATCCCTGGACCTCCTGCTCTACTTCCATGGTCCATATTTTGTGTTGAATGAGTGAAATCAGCCTCACAAGTGAATGGACTCATTTAGTTTGAAAATTGATCATCCTCGTTATTTCCACCATTTCCATCACCATCATCATTTTCACCATTTCCACCACCACTGTTTCCACCATATATGTATAAAAATAAAACAATGAAAGAATATACAATCACTAAAAAAAAATTATCATTTGAAAATTGTATAAAAATATAAAAAAAGTAAAAATTGCAATTTTTTATGTAATGCGATATATTTGCGATATTTCCCGATTTTCAATTAATTTTGTACTATGAGTGAACCGATATCGATATCGATATCGATATTTTGCGATATTTTGCGATATATCCACAATACTTTGTAAAAAATATATTGTACCCCAATATTCATATCGCATACTCAAAATTTGCGATATATCCGCGATATATCCGCGATATTTCGCGATATTTTCATCCTTGTTAATGGCAAACCTAATACTCGGTCGTAAAGAAAAAGCAAATCAAGAAAAAGAGAAAATATGAGTATAGAATTAAATAATATAATTAAAAAGTGTATTTTATTGACTATTGTAATTTGTAAGTGTAAAAAATTTTCTTTTTATGTGTGTGGGAGTAGATTTGGGATGTCAAATAAAAAAAATGTGAAAATAATTTTGTGACGAATGGAGTATATAATATTCTTCAATATATATTATTAAAAATATATTTTTAATATAAATTATATTATGTGAATCAATAAATCTTGATTTTTTGAATTTAACATATATGTGTATTAATAATTTATATATATATATAGATATATAGATTTATAATATATCTGATATATATATATATATAGATATATATATATTTGTAGATAGATTTATTTGATAATATAAATATATACTTATATAATTTGAGCCTAACTTATTCACACAATATTTTTAATATATGAATATGCTAAATCCATCTAAATATGTAAGATTTAATTAAAAAAAAATTGTTATTATATAAGTATGTTAAAAGAAAATAAAAAACATATCAAAATATATTATTATAAAATCAAGAATATAATATTTTATAATTTAATTTTTTATTATTATATAGGTATGTTAAAAGAAAATCAAGAATATATCAAAAAATATATTATTAAAATAATTAAGAACATAATATTTTATAAGATTTATTTTGTTACGATTTATTGAATTTACATATACGTGTATTAATAATTTATAGGGTGATTTACATATTGGTTCAAAAAAGTCACTATATTTACAAATAAGTGTTGTGCAGAAAAAAATGTAACCCTGTGCAAATATTGTGAACCTATTTCTAAATATAGTGACTTTTTTGCGGAAATGATCTCCTGTTACACACTTTATATGATTGACATGTGTCTTGTTAACTAATATAAAATAGCTATAATTTTGGGAAAAAATTTTTGTTCTCTTTTTTAAATCTTAACAAATCTTACCATATTTTTAAAATTCTAAAATTAATTATTAGAATATAAATATATTCTAAATAGATTATTTTTGATAATATATTTTCTAACTTTTTTAATATATTTGAAAATAAACTTAAATTTTTTTAGTTTTTTTCTAAAAATACTCTTTGAATTATAAATATAGTTGTATAAATCAGTTTAACATAACAATGGTAATACTGTAACACTATAATAATAATAAAATAATAAAAATAATAATAATAATAACAATAACAACAATAATATATTAATATAATATTATACTATAAAAGATATAAGTATGCATACATAGAAAAATGAATTTAAATAAATTTAAATATTATTTTAATAAATTTAAACTATAATGCAAAATTGTTTAGATAATAAAATTAATTGTATATTTAAATTTGAAACTAAATTAAATTATATCATTTTATTATCAAATGGTCATTGTTGATGGGCGAGCTGTTCGAGGCGGATTAGGGAATCAAAAGGCCCAACCCCTTGGAGGTCGCCCATGAGCTCTCCAGAGTGCAAGCACACCTCCGGCATCCAAGGCGCCGACCTCCGAGACACCATCTGTTGTGCAACGCCAAGGGTACCAGGGCGTCAAAGCTCGCCCGAGTGCTTACCTCTGAGCTCGCCTGGTAGTCGATAGGACCCCGATGGTGCGCTCTTTCTCCCTCCGTCTGGTTTATCCATAAGGGTGGTTTACAGCGAGGTTTTTAATGAGGCCCATCTAGTCTAAGGCATAGTAGTAGGACGAGGCACGACATAGGGAGCAGTGTGAGAGACCAGGATGAGGGTAAGGAACCCTCGTCAACACCGGAAGCCATATAGGCTCATAAGGTGCCGTCTCACACTCACATACCTATAAATAAGACCTCTCTTGTACTATTCAAACAAAAATTCTCACATTTCACACAATTAATACAATCACTACTGCAATATTTCTCTCTCAAAAACTCTCTTCCTCCCCAAGAACATTAATTCAAAGATTATTGTTTGATAGGATTGATATGTTGTAAAGCCACATAAACAAACATCGATTAGTAAATTCTATCAACAATTTGGCGCTAGAAGGAGGGTCCTCGAACCTCCGAATCTGAAAATTAAATTTTTTTTCTAGAACAAAAATTAGGGTTTGCTTGAAGGTTTGAAGATTTGAAGGTGTTCTTGATAAAACTCAAGAACACTTGAAGATACACATACACATATTCATTCCTTCGAACAAAAACCCAGATTTTCGGATAAAAATCCAGATTTTCGGATTTACAAATTCTGCACGGAAAAAGTTTTCAAACGCGCGCGTGTACACGAATAAACCGAATTCCGAATAATTCGTCACACGTGAGGCTAGACGAAAACTTGCACAGCTCCACCCGAGCTGGACGACCTCCATCCCGGCGACCTCCCTCCACCTCGGCGACCTGCAGCGAGCTACCCCCTCAGAAATCCAAAAATGGCTAACACTCGAGCCGCCAAAGGACAGGCCTCTACGGCTGCGGGAAAGTCCAAAGGAGGTGACCAAAACCAGGCCGAGGTGGAGACCTCACGCCAGGTGGTGGAGACCTCACAACCCCCTTCCCAGAAGAGCACCGCAGCTCCGCGACCTCCGCGAGTTGTGGTGACCCAAGAAGACTTGGCCCCCGCCCTGAGGGACCTGGCCAGCAACCCCGACGAGCTCCAACGCACTATCGCTACCTTACAGAGGTTGCAGCAGAGGCAGCAGGACGAGCTCGCCCTTGTACCCAGGCGAGCTCCAGCTACCGAGGCCCGGGAGTAGACCAGGCCCACCCAGGGCACCCAGACCAGGGGGGATTACAGCGCCCTCCCCACCGAGCATGAGGCGAGCTTGGCACAAGCTCGCCAGCGTATGGAGAGGACCGATAAGGCCAAAATGGTGGAGGAGGATCCCGTTCCTTACACCGGAAGAGAGTCGGCCTACACCGGGGCATCTGGCACCCACCAATCACAGAGAAGAGAAGTCCTCCAAGGCCGTCTGGGCCCGAGATACGAGGAAAATGAGCGGACGGCAGCCCCAGTTGCGTCTCATGGGGACTCCGACCAGCAACCGCGCAGGTCCGCCCACGAAAGGTTGAGGAGGCCCGCCACTGACCGGCTAGGCCCCCATGGCGGAAGTCAATTCCAGCCCTCCGCTGAGAGGTCACCCCAGAGTGAGGCACCTCGGGGACGTGCGTCCGCGAGAAGCACGACCTTTGAGCAACCTCCGTCGGAGGTGACCCGGGATGACGAGCTGGCCTCACTGAAAAAGGTCGTCGAAATGCTACAAGCTCAAGTAGCAGCCAAGTCTGGCAGACCTAACGCCACAACTCTCCCCGCATCGCCATTGGCACCTGACATCCTCCGCGCACCGGTCCAGAAGAAAATCCAGTTCCTGGTGATGTCCGCGTACGAGGGCGAATCTGACCCGGAAGTCCACTTGGCTAAGTACGTGGACTTCATGATTTCGGTTGGCACCACCGACTCCACCCAGTGCCAGAACTTCCCGCTGACCCTAGGGGACCGAGCTCACCGCTGGTTCTCTTCACTCACCCGGGGTCAATCTGCTCATTTGGCCAACTTTCGCGGGAGTTCCTGGCCCACTTCTCTGGGTTCGGATCCTACCTTACCCAGAAGCACCGACTCACCAACATCCATCAAGGCGAGAACGTGACCGACCAGCAGTACCTGGAAAGGTTCGACAAAATCCTGCTAGAGGGCGAGCCGGTGAGCGAGGACACCAAGGTCGTCGCAGCGATGGCCGGACTCAGGAGGGGCACCGACCTCTAGAAGGAAATGCACCTCGCATGTCCCAACACTTACACCGAATTCCGTCATAAAGCGGGGGTGTTCGTGGCCATGCAGGAAGCACTGCTCAAAGAGGTTGGTGCCCACGAAGAAAGGAAACCCTACGGGAAGAAGTCCGGGGGCACCTCCAAAGCCCCCCGGAACTTAAAGGCCTTTGGCGAGGGAGATGAGCTCAAAGAAAAGCTCAATCAGGTCCTCACTATCTCCGTTGACCACGTCTTCACTGCCGTCAAAGGAAAGGCCATGCTGGAGGAGCCGAGGCGGATCCGTCAGGACCGCACAAAGCTCAACCATAACAAATTCTGCGCCTACCACCAAGCCATCGGCCACTTCACCAGCGAGTGCCAAGACCTCCTCAAACAGCTCTGGAAATTCTACGAGGATGGTAAGCTGGCGGAGTTCATGAAGAAGGCCCTGGCTAAGAGGTCAAGGTTCGAGAGGAAGGCTACCTCCGATGATGAGGACGAAGAAGCGGACCAACCCGGTCCCCAGAACAGGCGGAGGGCACCTCCCCAACCTCAGCAAAACTTGGAGCCCACCCGAGAACTCCTAGTTCTCGAGGAGGAGATCAGAACTGCCGGAGGTCTCCAGGACTGGGGGATCTCCATATCCAAGAGGAAAAAGAAGGCCAAAATCCGGGCCATAAACCAAGTCCAAAAAGGCAGCTCCGGTCCCAGGTCCGTCTCACAGCTTACTGATGAGCTGACATTTTCCTCGGTGGACCTGGAAGGGGTACTGATGCCCCACAATGACTCGTTGGTGATAACCGCCAACATCATGAACGTCCGAGTTCACAGGTTACTTGTGGACACCGGCGCGTTCACCAACATCCTCTTCAAATCCACCTTAGATGCCTTAGGTGATTTTGAGTCGTATCTGGAGCCTAGCAACGCTAGGATAGTGGGGTTCGGAGAAGCTGTAACCGTCCCCCTAGATAGTGTTAGGTTGAACGTCCAACTTGTATCGGCTGAGGACCCCAAAAGGAGACTGACTAGGCTCATAAATTTCCCAGTTGTCGACCAGCAGTCCTCCTACAATGGGTTCCTTGGCCGCCCGTTTATTAATGAATTCAAAGTATCGTGTTCGACCTAATACTACTGTTTAAAATTCCCAAATCCAAAAGGTGACGGGACTATAAAAGGAGACCAGAAAAAAGCCCGAGAGTATCTACTCCAAATGAAAGATGGCCAGGTCAAAAAAGCAGTAACACGGGTCCAAGTCCTTGAAGAGGACATGCAGATTCCAGCAGACGGGCTAAACATCCTAGACGTCGTCTCGGTCGAAACTGAGATGATAGAGGTGGGCGATCTGTCGGAAATAGACCAAGGCACAGGACCTGCGCAAGACGCACAACCAGCACTAATGGAGGGATTGGAAGAAACCCAAGTGTTGGGACCTGCGCAGGAACAACGACCTGCTCCCATGTAGGTGGATAATGAAGCCCAAGATTGGGGACCTGCGGGAGGTCAAGAACCAACACCGATGGACGTTGACCCAACTCCCCAAGTCACCGCACCATCCCAAGTTGACAAACCACCGGAGGTACTAACAGTTGATGTCCTACCAAAAGATAGCCGCGCATCTGATCTCGATGTTCACACAGGTCTACATCAACCAGATACCGCGACTAGAAAATACACAAGCAGACGCCCTAGCCCGGCTAGCTACCAGCAATGGTGAGGCCGAATTCACAGAGGTTGTAATCACCACACTAAAAAACCCATCGACATTCGATTATAAGATAAATCAAACCTCGAGTGGGGGGCAGGAGGATAGTGAAGATGGTGAAGATTGGCGCACTCCAATCCAAAAATATCTGACAGACGGAACAACCCCCGTGGACACCTGGGAAGCTAGCCGGCTAGTAAAGCAAGCTGCTAGATATACACTGCTGGATGGCCAACTCTACAAACGTGGATTCTCTCTACCCCTACTTAAGTGCCTAACTAAGAAACAGGGGTCCGAAGTATTAGAAGAAATTCATGAAGGGATTTGTGGGAGTCACGCTGGAGGGCAAGCATTGGCATACAAGACGATCAGGTAGGGCTACTACTGGCCCACCCTTCGCAAAGATGCCATCAGCTTCGCTCGAAGGTGCCGAAAGTGCCAACTTTTTGCACCTAACATCCACTCCTCAGCCAACCAGTTGAAGTCGGTTTTCAGTCCATGGTCTTTCGCGAAATGGGGAATCGACTTGATCGGCCCATTTCCACCCGGTAGAGGCGGTGTAAAGTTTGTTATTGTAGCAGTAGACTACTACACTAAGTGGGCTGAGGCCGAAGCTCTCACAACAATAACCCAAGAGAGGATGATCGACTTCATATGGAAAAACCTGATCTGCAGATTCGGACTCCCACAGTCGATCATCACAGACAATGGAAGGCAGTTCGACGGTCAAAAGCTGAGAGACTTCTGCAGTTCATGGAACATCAAGAAGCACTACTCAACTCCATATCATCCCCAGTCGAACGGCCAGGTCGAGGCGGTGAACAAGATTCTGAAACACATATTGAAACTCCACCTCGAGGAAAAGAAAGGGAGCTGGGCAGACGAACTCCCGGAGGTCTTATGGTCTTATAGAACTTCCTATAGGGCCAGCACCGGAGAGACCCCGTTTGCCCTAGCTTTCGGGACTGAAGCCGTGGTCCCGATCGAAGTCTAGAACAAAACTTGGAAAGTGGTGGGATATGACGAAGAAAAGAATGACGAGGCCTTGGCAGTGGAGAAGGATTTGATCGAAGAGATCAGAGCCTCGTCAGAAATGAAGAACATCACCTACAAGCGCAGAGCAGAAAAATACTACAACTCTCAGGTCCGAGACCAAAAATTCAAGGTCGGAGACCTGGTATTGAAAAAGAAGTTGATGGCCCCACTAGGTGTATTCGGTTCAAACTGGGAAGGACTGTTCCAGGTCACCGCAGCTTGGCCGAACGGCACTTATGACCTTAAAGACGCAGAAGGCAACGCCTCGTCATACACCTGGAGTGCGGCCCACCTGAAA
Organism: Prunella vulgaris; assembly: GCA_026898435.1. Lineage (NCBI taxonomy): Eukaryota > Viridiplantae > Streptophyta > Magnoliopsida > Lamiales > Lamiaceae > Prunella > Prunella vulgaris. Next base: position 266,266 of record JAPKLY010000047.1, read on the forward strand.
AAGTTCTACCAATAGACTAGAATCCTGTAATAGACTAGTCGAAGGTTTGCACCAGAAATGTCGATGGCAACCGATGTAAATTACGTTGCTATAAAAAGTCAGAAAATATTTAAATTCAGAGAAATTCAGAAAAATTCCCAAGTGTTTGTACCTGTGCAGCTCCCCAACCAGGCGAGCTGCACCAGGTCGCCCACTGCCCCAGGGAGCTCGCCAAACCCAGCTCGCCCACGTACTCGAAAATCCGCAATGCGCAAGGACCAAGGTCCCAAGCGTTGTAATTAAATACCTCGAAGGCAAAGGCCAAAGTGCCCAAGGTCGTGAAAGTACCCTTCTCAAAGGGTTGCTAAGCACCTACTGCCATAAGTTAGAAAAATTCGCGAAAAAGATGAGAAAATGTCTAAGGCAAGGTTCATGAAGCCCAATAGCCCAACGTGAATCAATCGAAGTGCAGTTCGCCACCCTAAGTGGTCTAAGACGAACGATTAGTGACCCTAATTGGCGTAAGACGAAGAATACGCACTCTCAAAATAGAGGTACAATTTGTAGTCGTAAGTGACGTAAAATGAACGATTCGCTTCTCAAAGTAGAATAAGACGAACAATTATGTACCAGAAAAATAAACAAGAACGAGCTATTTTAAAAGTTATAATGTAAAAGAGCAAAGACGTAAGTGAAAAGAGTTGGACAAAAAATGCTCGACTTATATTCAAAAGATACTTAAGGAATTTTCAAGTCAAAAATATACTTGAAAAATTTCTAAGTATGAGTAGCAGTGCTGGCCACAAAGGCCGACCAGCTGGCCATCTTTGAACTACAAAAAGCTCCTTCTGGGCGAGCTGCACGTGCCCGGCGAGCTATATCTACTTAAACAAAAAGTAAAAGATACAAAAATGGAGCTCCTTCTGGGCGAGCTCCACAACCCGGCGACCTATTAAAACTGAACTATGAAAGCAAGAAAAGCCAGCCTAGACCTCGGGATCGGTGACCTGGCTGATGGGAAGGGCAAGCTCGACATCCGAGGTGATGTTCCCAGAGAGTCCATTGGTGTCGAGCAAACTTATGTTAATCATCGCGTCCCTGAAGGCCTCCTGCATTTGCTCCAACGTCGGCGGGACCTCGCCTCCAACATCCCCCTCGGCATTCTCGGCCTCCTGGGCAAGGTCGGCAGTCAAGACCTGCTTCGTCTGAATAATATTGAATTTTTAACGAGCAGCGTCGAGATTGATCCCATAGCCCGTGAGGTCTCTGATGTTTAGCTCCGTACCGGGGGGGATCGTAGATTTCTCCAAACAGTCTTCAAACTCGCTAACAAGGGTTTCCCACTCGCTATCATTATTGATCTGTGCCCATTGGAAGGAGCGGATAACTTCAGCAAAACAAAGCACATAGCCCTTGTCAGTGGCGACCACCTCGGAGAGCTCCAATGCCTCAGGTGTGATGGCGACATCGGAGCGACTCTTAAGCTCGGCGATCTCTAGGGCCTTGGCGGCGACCTCATCCCGCAACCTCTGACACTCCTCTGAATTCCCCCGGCTTTGATCCCAAAGGAGCCCTACCTCAACCCGAGCCAGGGCGAGCTCCTCGTCCCGGGTAGCGAGTGTTCGACGAGCCTCCTCGAGCTCGGCCTGTTGCTGGCGGAGGTCGGCTTGAAGCTTCTCTGCCTTCTTGACTGCGAGCCGCTCCGCCTCCAGTGAAGCCTTCGCCTTGGTTTCTGCCCTCGCGAGCTCCTCGAGAGCCTTTTTCCGCTCGTCACCCACCTTATTGAGCACTTTCCTCGCGTCGTGGTGAGCTCTATCCGCTCCAGTGATCTCATCGGTGACGAGCTGGGCCGCCGCCATTGCTGCGCAAGCATAATGCATCGCCAACCTCGCCTTGTCGGTGGACTTTTGCCTCTCTATCATGGCGAGCTCCAAGGCCGAGAGGTACTTGGGGGCCTCAGTAAATATCCGGCGAGCAGACCCCTCCTGAAGATCCCTCGGCGAGCTCAGGGCCTTGCACCGCTCGGCGGTGTGAAGAGATTCAGGTCGCTGCGAGAGCTCGGCGGGAGTATACCTGCACACGCTCGAATCAGTTAGCAAAAATCAGAAGAATCACAATGGCTTCCAACTTCAAAAAAGATCGCCCACTTACCCGAACCTATCAGGGTTGAGCCCGAAGAGGGTATCATCCCGGATAGGGACCCCATAGGGAGACGGCGGGGCGCACTCTGAGGAGTTGGAGGCACTTGTGAAGGTTGAGTCACGAGAGCTCGCCCTGACCCCGCTTGGGTTGATCCAGAGCCCCCTCGGCCGCTGTGCTCGATGGAGCCACCCTCAGTCCTAACTCGCTTGACGGGGCGAGCTTCTTCTTCACTCACTAGCGACCCATCTCCCCGGTGGAGAGTTCGCTTCGTCTGATGGGGCGGAGGGGGCTGGGTGCCCCGTTCAGGGTTTGAACCTCAGCCCGCCCCTTTCTTAGTGCCGGCGACCTTATCCTTTATTGGGGGAGGCGCCGAGGTCCTCTGGGAGCCAGAGCCCCCAGCCTTATCCGCGGCCTTGGCGAGCTCTAGCTTCTTCGTCTTGTCCAGCACAGCTACCGAAGGGATGCCTTCCCTTCCCGGATGAGGTTTACCCATCCTCAGCTGCTGAGCTAAGAAGTGGTAGGCTTCAGGAATTTCAACGGGCGGGAGCTCGGCAGTGGGACCTACACCTGCAAGATAAGTGGTAAGCAATATGGTGGCCTCCACGTATGAGACGGCGAGCTATGAGAACTTCAAAATGGAAAAGATTAAAACCTTGAGCAGCGAGGTGGTGTGGTGAGGTGATGAGGCCGGCGAGCCTGCGACAGTGATGTTGGCACAAATGTTTGATCTCACGATCTTTCTTTTCTCGCAAACAACACACTGTCCGCACGAACTCGAAGTCAATTGAAATCTCCAGCTTCCCGCGGCTCGACCTGTGGCGCTTCAAACCTGCAATAAGATAAATTAGGTCAGTAATCTAATCCGACGCACACACGCTAAGGTACGCCACCTACAGCTCGCCTCCCCGTAAGTCTCGGGGGTTGGGATGCGCCCTCCACGACCATTGGAAGCTTGCCAATCTCCCCCAATAAAGAAGAACTGCTCCTTCCAGTCCCGGATTTTATTGGGGAGGTCGCCCAAGAATTTGTCCCCAGGGCTAGCTTGGAAGAAATAGTATCCTTTCCCCTCCCTGACTTGCCGGATCACATTGAAGAGCTAGCTGATCTCCGCCGTACTTACAGGGCTGCCAACAGGTTGCTCCATGCATTCGGAGTAAGCTGTGTAATGGCGAGGCCCGTGTCCGCCAGAAACCGCCCGATGATGGGGTGAAGGGGCAGGGTGAGCCCGGCCTTCAGAGTGTGATAGTTGATAGTTGTAAGTCCGGCAGGGGGGAGGTCGGCTCGCTCTTTCTCCTCAGCGGCATACATAAATATGTCCAACGGAATACGGAACCGCTTCCGAATATCCGGGAGGGCATACTCGCTGACGATGCTCTCCACCCCGTTTGCTTTGAGGTCGGATTTGCCAGCGGCCTTTAGGATGGGAGCTCGCCGGGGCAAGGGGAAGCTCGCCTCGTGGGCCCTCATGTATTCATTCCAGTCGAAGTCATGCACGACCTCAGCGGGGATTTGATGTTCCGGAAGCTTGGGAAAAAGAAAGTCAATAAAACGGAGGTATTCATAAGTGACCTCCGTCCCCGTATCCTCGACGACCTCCCCCTGAGTTTCGGTCTCGGCGACCTCTTCTTCATCCGGGGCCACGGCTCCCCCCGAAGCTCGCTCAGAGTAATCCCAGAGCTCGCGGAGCGGGGATTGCTCACCGGAACTAGTAGCCCGCTCGCCAGAGTCAGAACGAACTGACCCCAGGAGCTCGCCACTGTCCGGGAGAGTTTCAGAGCTCGCCCCAGAGCCCGAGGAGATGATCACAGGTATCGCTTGGGGGTTTGGACAGTCATCAGTCATTGGTTCTTTTCCCAAATCACGATTCGAAGCGGTGCGGCTCGAGGAGTTCTCAGACATGGTAGAAGCGTCGCCAGAAAGTTTCGGTTTTCAACGAAAAGAATTTGAGAGAAGAAAAGGAAAAAATGTCTGAATCTCTACCTTGGGGGACGCTCGGAGACACGTCGGGAGCTCAAATTTCCTAAGAGACCAGGGACCTTTTTGCAAAGAATTCGAGAAGTTATTATTATGGGCGCGGGAAACGACACTTATAAAGACGTGCACGACGCCTCGGACTCCACCCACGTCGGCTCGAGAGATCGCCTTGCAGGAGCTCGCCCGAGAGTTCGCATGCCAACTCGCCTGCACATGACGAGTCATGATGAAGGCGAGCTGGGGGGCAATTGTTGATGGGCGAGCTGTTCGAGGCGGATTAGGGAATCAAAAGGCCCAACCCCTTGGAGGTCGCCCATGAGCTCGCCAGAGTGCAGAGCACACCTCCGGCATCCAAGGCGCCGACCTCCGAGACACCATCTGTTGTGCAACGCCAAGGGTACCAGGGCGTCAAAGCTCGCCCGAGTGCTCACCTCTGAGCTCGCCCATGAGCTCGCCTGGTAGTCGATAGGACCCCGACGGTGCGCTCTTTATCCCTCCGTCCGGTTTATCCACAAGGGTGGTTTACGGTGAGGTTTTAAATGAGGCTCATCTAGTTTAAGTCATAGTAGTAGGACGAGGCACGACATAGGGAGCAGTGTGAGAGACCAGGATGAGGGTAAGGAACCCTCGTCAACACCGGAAGCCATATAGGCTCGTAAGGTGCCGTCTCACACTCACACACCTATAAATAAGACCTCTCTTGTACTATTCAAACAAAAATTCTCACATTTCACACAATTAATACAATCCCTACTGCAATATTTCTCTCTCAAAAACTCTCTTCCTCCCCAAGAACATTAATTCAAAGATTATTGTTTGATAGGATTGATATGTTGTAAAGCCACATAAACAAACATCGATTAGTAAATTCTATCCACAGTCATTTATTAATTTTAATATAATATATTTTTGAATATATTTAAAAAAAATTAAAAAAAAATACAATATGTACATAGAATAATAAATTAAAATGGTATGTATTTCTTATATGAATCCCAAATTAACAACTTAATTAAAAATATATTGAATAAAAAGGGTCAAACAAATAATAAAATATATTCTTTTAATTTATTTCTAATTAAAAAAAATCAGTTATATTTAAAATTAATTATACACAAACTAAATTAAACATTTTTCAAATATATTTATGATTAACTTAAAAGTTATTATAGTGCTTGTACATAAATAAATTAACAACTAAATTTAAATATTGTATAAATACAATACTTTTTTAAAATATAAACTATTTACTAATTTTCTTTTTTTAATAAATTTTTTTAAAAATTATCTTGTTATTTTGTTAAATGTGTAATTATTATAGAACTAATAATCATAAAATCAGTATATAAATTTATTTATATCAATTATTAAAATTCAAATATAATATAAAATAGTTGTTTAAAAAAGTGAATCATTTTAAAGTTATATTCGAATATATTAATGTTAGAGATTATATTATTAAATTAATCTATTTATAATAATTTTTTAAATAATTGATTTTCAAATTTTGAAAATGAAATAAAATTTAAAAGAGAGAATAAATATTTTTTTCTTAAATTATAGCTATTTTAAATTAGTTAATAAGATTAATTTAGATTTAAAGGAGAGAATAAATGAATTTTCCTTAAACTATAGTTATTTTAAATTAGTTAATAGGACACATGTCAATCATCTAAGACATGTAACAGAAGATGTTACACCACTGTGTAACAGGGGATCCCATCCAACTTTTTTGAACCTATATGTAAATCACCCTAATTTATATAAATGTGTGTGTAATTTCTTGAATCTAATATATACTTGAATCCTGATTTATGTCAAAATTACGTTTAGTTTTTTCTCGTAATATTTATTTTGTTTTAAAAAAATATTATTTATTGATAAAAAAATTAATAAAACAGTATTTCTTCAAATATGTTCCCAACAATATGGAGTATATATTGATATAATTCAAATTTATAAATAGTATTGAGATATAAAGATTAAATTTAATTGTGTTATATAATTGAATTCAAAAGGAAAACATACAGCTTAATGTAATTAAAATTGAACAGGCACATATAATTAAAATATATATTAAATTTGATTTAAAATATAACCAATGTATAAAATTAATACAATTAAAATACATAAATTGATATATTTCAAATGTAATGAAAGTAATAATATTATAATAAAATTTTAACGGGTTTAAAGATGACATACAATTAATATATTGATGAATGATGATACTGCTCCGAGAAGGTTATGTGTACAATATTGCACATTTAATATTGATTTAAAATTAAAAAATTAAAAATTTTGTGGGTCAAAATAATAAATTAACGGATGTTAAGAGGGTCATATCATCAATTCTAAATTGTGTTATTATATAAATATATGTGTTACTGTAAGATAAAATGTATGTTGCTTCTTAAAAAATTTACTTTTTTACTTTTAGAGTAACTATATAGATAATATGTATTTTTACAAGAATAAATATGTATTTTTTAATTTGTTTTTCATTCTTTTTGTTGATTTATTTTGATAAGATGTTGTTAATGTAATAGTATATTTTTTAATACCTTGGATGTGTTATTATAAGGACAATATATATTTTTCTAAGGACAAATAATATTTATGCATGTATTAACGCACATTTGCTCTTATGGTAATACATATTGTTCTAGTAGTAACACATATTTTACTCTCATATGGTGTTACTATGTGGGCAAATGTGTGCTACTGTAAAGATAAAATATATTTTTTATAAAAATAAATATATGTTTTTTAATTTATTTATCATTCCTTTAAATCTAGTTATATTGTTTGATGATGTAACACACTTCTAACTATTTTATATGGATGAATTTAATTAGAGATGTTGTTATACTCTATTTTTGAAATAGAGATAACTAGTCTGTAGGGTAGAAGTCGACTGGAGTAAACTTTTGGAAAGTGTCATAAATGATGAGCTATAAGACCCATTTATCTTTTGACTCTAAATATAGGTATCTTTTGATAATACTATATTTTTACTAATAGTTGCAATCTTAATTCAACAATATATATTTTATGGATCATATATATATATATATATATAAATACAATAGTGACTTCCTCCACAAATTCCCTCCAAAATATAAAATAATAAAATATTACTATTTTTCTCCAACTATTATTTTATAACATATTATTCTACCATTTACATATGTTTCACACCTTAATTTTTATTTTTAGTTTAGTTATACTTACATAATATTCTATTTTTAATAAAATATTGTTGAAAAATATATTTGAGTTTCATAATACACTTAATACATAAATGATTAATGCTTCCAAGGATTCAGATTTTTTTTAAGTTGGATTTCACTAGAAAGTTAAACAACTTATATTGTTTAAAAACATATTTAAATTACACAGTACACCTTATACATTCAAGATTAAGATTTCCTATTCTTACAAATATGGACTTAACTAAATTAACATTAATTTGAGTTTAATTTAGAATAAAAGTATACCTATTAGCAAACCTACTTAATATAAAAGAGCAACACTTGAGTAAAAATTTCTATCATATAAATTTCTAAAAATATAAAAAGAATAGGCGGAAGCCCACTCGCACACAGGTAATATAATCCTACTCGCACTCAGGTAATATGATCCCTCAAATTCCTCCAACCCATGCATGCTAAACTCCCCGAGAAACAACCCCCAACCCCCACACTCCATACATCATACCTCCCCGCCCCCACAATACATACATTTACTTTTTATTTTTAAGTTTATTTTAATTTTTTTAATTATTATATTGATTAAAAAATATATATTTAATATTATGTTATAAATAAATATTTATATATATAGTAACACATATTTAATTTTACAGTAACACATTTGCTCTAATAGTAACAAACAATTGTTTCTCAATTTGTGCTACCATATGAACAAATGTGTGTGACTGTAAGGACAAAATATATTTTTATGAGAATAAATATGTGTTTCTTAATTTATTTATCATCAATTTAAATGTAGGTACATTGTTTCATTAATACACATGTTATCCTATGAAAAAAATAATTATTTCTATAAAAATAAATAAATATTTGTGAAAAATCAATATTTGTTCTTATAATAACACACATTTTGCTCTTGCACTATGTAAAAAATTATTTATTCTATAAAAACAAATGATATATGTAAAATAACAACATTTTATAAGATAGTAACGCACATTTGCTCTAATTAGTAACACACATTTGTCTCCCTGTTTGTGTTACTATATGGGCAAAATGTGTGTTACTATATAGACAAAATATATTTTTATGAGAATAAATATGTGTTTCTTAATTTATTTGTCATCCCGTTAAATCTGGATTTATTGTTTCATATAATACATATGTTATTATATGCAAAAAATAATTATTTCTATAAAAATAAGTAAATATTTATGAATAATCAATATTTTTTCTTATAGTAACATACATTTTGCTCTTGCATTATGTGAAAAATTATTTTTTCTATAAAACCAAATGAATATATGTAAAATAACAACATTTTTAAAAATAATAACACATATTTACTCTAATAGTAACACAAATTTGTCTCCCTATTTATGTTATTATATGGGCAAAATATATTTTTATGAGAATAAATATATGTTTCTTAATTTATTAAAGGTTTATTGTTTCATGTAATACTTATGTTATTATATTAAAAATTAATTATTTCTATAAAAATAAGTAAATATTTGTGAATAATCAATATTTATTTTTATAGTAACATACATTTTGCTCTTACATTATGTGAAAATTTATTTATTCTATAAAAATAAATAAATACATGTAAAATAACAATATTTTATAAGATAGTAACACACATTAGTTCTACTAGTAACACATATTTGCTCTCCAGGTTGGGTTACTTTATGAACAAATATGTGTTACTATATGGACAAATGTATGTTACTATACTAACATAAATTAAGAGTAAATTTTTAAATTTATTATATAATATCATTTTTTTTAAAAATTTATAACAATTGAAAAATAAGAATAAAACTAAAATCTTTCATGCATGGGCATATCCTGGACGTGTGTGTGTTTATGTGTGGGTGTGGGGAGATGGAAAATGTAATATGTTAATTAATAGACATTACCTGTGGGGCGTTTGTGTATGTTTGCGGGGCGGGATGTAATATGTTAATTTCCTGGGGCGTAATATGTTAATTTCCGTGGAGTTATTTTTTTTTTATTCTATTTTTAAAAATTTCTACAAATTTTTATATAAGTTTTTGTCAATACAAAAATAAATACATATGATCCGTAAACTAATAAAAATAATTTGCCTGCTATTAAGCAACCTACTAAAATTAATACGGGTAATAAAGTTTCTAAATAAAAATAAATCAAATGAAGTCAGGGTTAGTTACGTAATTTAGAAAGTTGCTGAGATATTCACCTATCATACAAGAGTCAAAAGATAAATGTTCAGTAGCTTCACTCCAGTCGGCTTCTACGCAACCGACTAGTTTTATTTTTATAACAGTCCTCTTTTTATCCCTATTTCAAAATAAAGTTTGAAAAACATATACATAATAGTTTGATGTCCATTAATAGTTTTAATCTCTTGAATTGTACTACTTCAAAAGTTTGATGTGAGATGTAACAATAATAGTGTAGTAGCACTGTCTCTAAAAAAATTTCTCTAAATAAAATCCTACTTTTCACTCCGCCGCCAGTGAGATCCTCCTCCGCTCAACTCATTTTGCTGCTGTATCAGATCCGTCGCTTTCTCCTTGCTCGTCGTCCGGTAGTCCTCTTAGATCTATTTTGAGGATTGTTCGAATAGACGTCTCCATCGTCTGTCTCAGCTTGTTGTTCCAGTTATTTTAACGGGTTCATCCTTTCCAACCGGACCGTTTTTACGGTATCAATTGGTTGGATGACCCATTAAATAAGATTTTTCTTTATTTTATTTCTGTTGTTTGTTTTAAATTTCTGCAGTTAGGTGTTTTTTACTTCAGTCATTTATTTTTTTAGATTATATTTTTCTTCTCCTACTCTAAGTAGTTGTGAGATTATCTACACCCTGTGTGGTGTGTCCTTTAGTTTAATCAGATGCTTCTTCTTTGATGTTGTGTCTAGGATTCAGATCTGGTAGTGTGCCAGAAGATCATGAATCCTGTAGGACTTTCGGTTGAAGTGCAGGATTGACCCGAGATGGATGCTATTTTTAGATGGTGAAAAATCACATTAGTGTGGGGTGTGTTATTTACCATAGAGCTTTAAAATTGTTAGCATTTGTCTCTTTTGTGTACTCTCCATTTCCTCCCGATTGGTTTGGAGCAGTTGTTTTCCTTTGTGTAATCAAGGGGTTAGAAAACTGATCTATTGTACTCTATATTCTTATATTTGTAAAAGATCATTTCCTCTCAAAAATAAATTCGGAAAACATCTCTAATTAAATAAATTCACCTAATTAATAACAAAATTTATGACTTTTTCTTTTCTTTTTATGTGTACTACAAGCCAAACTTAAGTTGATATATTCAACTTTTAGGGGATCAATTATTATATAAAGAAACAAGAGCCCAAACTTGAGAACCTGTTAATTAGACATGATTTTGATTGAGAATATTTGGACCATAATAATAATTCACAAATGAACAAACCAAACATATAAATATCAACAGAGAGCACGAAATAGCCTTTCATTTATATTATTATTACAAGAAATAAAATTTTCCATTGAAAACGAAAAGATATTGAGATGGAGATAGATAGGCCGACTTAAAATAAAGCACGATAAATGATAAGGACCTTCGAATTTGGATACAAAATTTCTTACATTTTCAAAGAATAAGTAATTGTTATTTCAATCATTCTAATACTCCATTATACCTGCATATTTAGTTCTATACATAAATTTAAAATACACTTTTAAAATAAAATAGTATTATAAATACATATTTGTATATTTTTGTGAGTGTACTCATATGACACTCAAATTTAATTAGGATCCAATATAACTTTTAATCATTAAATTTTCTTTTAACGATTAAATAATGATTTGAACTCATAATTTATGGAAATTTTAGTTACTTCAATTATTTCACAATTATCTCTATAACCATTGGATTTGAAAATTGATTTTTTTTTTTTTTTCAACAATTGAAGATTGATGGTTGAAAAATTGTATTATGCTATCACTCATACCTCTCACGAAAAATTCTAGGTCTGGATTATAAGTTATATATCCAAATTTGGTCTATTATCTATTGTAGACTTTTTTTCAGTAAGTTTGGTCTGGGCCATTTTAGTAAACAGGTCAGATCTGAAAGTCTTTTTAGGCCTATTTAATAAAATTTTTTGTAAAATATTTCTATTATTACGAAAAATTTAAAATCACACCTATAAAATTATCAAATGTCTTAATAACACCAATAATAATACTAAATATTTTACCAAATCACAAATAACAACTAAAATAAATATGTGCATTTATTTTAAATAATTAAGAAAATTATTGACATTATAATTGAATATTTATTGTTTAATAAATAAAAATAAAAAGTTATATTTAAAAAAATTACTTATATATATAATATTAAATAAACCGACCTATTATCTATAAAAGACTTCCTAGATAGCCCAAACCTGACCTAGCCGAGATAGACTTTTAGTTGGTCAGACCGTAGGCTCCTGTTGGGTAGCCTAGCCTATTCCCACCCTACCCACGCTAAATCCGTCCTGCTAGTCAACTTACCAAAAGTTGGATCATCGTAACAACATTCGTGAAAATTTGAAAATGAGATGGCTTTATTTTAATACTCTATTCGTCCCAAAATTTATTAACATTTGTATAGACACATATTTTAAGAAAAATAAGATAAAGTAAGAATTTTTTGAATAATTGTGGGATCCACTAAAAAATAAAGTGATTGTTTCTGAGTGTGATAGTAAGTGGAATGAAAATAAATTTGGAGAACGGACGAAAATAAAAAATGGAAATAAATTTGGGAGACGAATGAAGTACATTATCAAGCACCCTAGGGCAAAACCTTAGTGAGCACTAAGTATAAAAAAATTTCAATGATAATTTAAAATATGACACAACCAACCACCTTTTTTTTTGTCCATTTTTTTCAAAATTAAAATACAGTACTAATGATGAAATTACCATATAAACAAATATACATTCAACATATATAATTGTAAAGAAGAAAAATGAAATTTCATTCAATTAACATTAAAAATAAACAAACGCCCCCTTAGTCTTGTTTTTTAATTCTCGTGTGTTGGAGAAAATGAAGATTGAAATCAATACAAGACATTGACTACACACAACACCTCAAACAAAAAAAAAAAGGTCTAGTCGATAACATGCTTTAGAATGTGTTTGCACACTCAAATAGCAGCTACAAAATCACTTATTTTCAAAAGTTGTAAACTGTATCTTTTGAGAAAAATGATTCTGCTATCACTGCGTAGAGTTTGCAAACAACCAACTTCATCGACTCATTCACTAACAAATTCCATCTCTTGCCCAAATGTGAGGTGAACATTGCAAGCTAGAGCAATGGTTCACTTACAATTATGTATATATGTACCAACTTCTGCAGGTCTCATTGCAGCAAACCAGAAAGTAACGAGAGAAACTGGGAAAATCCAGCCAGGATCGACTGAACAAAACAAAGACATCTTCAACTGAAACTATAACCTCATGGTTGTCAAAACTAACTATGACACTCTTTCGTGAAACTGATCTAATTCATCAGTTAGTCAGAAACAAAAATAAAGTTGAGAGTGATATACCTCTAACTAGATTCCTCTCGCAACTCGTCTGACATTACACGATCTCACACATTTAAGATTGAAAACACATCTCCAACAGCCTACAGATTCAACTACTTCTGCTTTCTTGGTATACATATAGGATTTCGTCATACAAACGCTTTTTGGTCTTGCCTAATCACATCAACCACTAAAGGGTTTTAAAAAAAAGAGAGAGAGAAAGTAAAGAATCCACTTTACTATCTTGAAACTATTCAAATTGAGTGATCTACATAAGCTTATTTTATGTTTAAACAAAGATAACCAATAATTGCATGAAGGATGCCAACTCTACGTTCTAATACTGTACTATGAATTGGACAATGGCTTATTAGCAACACAAACAAAAAAACTACTCTTCCAGAATTATCTGCAGGCTTATATGAAGTTCAGCACTTTTGTCTCTCTTTTACTATTTTATCATCTCTCTCACTCTCTAGTTGAATAAAAAGTCACATCTAGATGCCCAATAAGTGTTCCTCTACTTGGCCAATATGGCTTCCATTCTTACCTTCTCCCCCAAAGTAATAAGTGTAGCATTTCACTGTAGTCAAAGTAAAATGAAAAAAGTGGTGAGCTCCCAATACAAGAAGAATGGAAAGACTATACAACAATACAGAATCGAAAAGAGAAGAGAGCCCTTTATTCTTAAATGATATAAATGCATGTAACTAGTTATATAACACTTGTACCACAAAAAAAGGGAATGTATTTAAGAATCCTGGTCATCTCCGCATTCCATAATCACATAGTAGCATACTTGTGCAAATTTATCACCTGATTTCACGACTATGAGAGCTCCCGAATGGTCATCCTCTCTCTACCTTGTGTATGATTCCCCACCAATTCTTCAATTCCTCACCCTCGAACTCATTCAAATTGTATAATGAAGAGGAGAACGACTCAGAATCATTATAAATGCAACTGCAAGCACACATGCTATAACAAAGAAATGCGATCTCTAGGCCAGACTCTCTGGAGATATGTACAAACAAGAATTTGAAATCCACGACATGTTTGAACGAATGTGCATCATCTTCCTTTGCAAATATCTACAATGCCATCCAAGCGCCATTATCCCGATCAGGCCCATATCTGTGCAGCTTCTCCGAGTTTATCTAATGGAAAGAACTCACATCAATTACACACAAGAAATTCCATCATGTCATATCTCAATCACGATAATGGAACATAAAAACATAATACACAACTCCATCAACTTCCTAAATTTAGATTTTTCTTTTTCTTGAATTGCAGCAAATGGCAGTTAGGTAATACAGAAAGGAATACAAAAGCAGCATCTAACTTTCTTGCATTGTACATATCTAGAAACTGGCTTTTGGCGAAAAAGGCTACAGTAAGGAAATATACAAACCTTTTACACCTTATGCAAAAAAGGCACTATACAGAACACTAATTCTAACGTCTGCAACCAAAAATGGACAAAATTCTACGCAAAATACTTATTTTCTACTGAATATCTCTTCCCCACAGCAGAAAACTCCATAAGAAAACAAAGAATTATGACATACTAAAACATTACAGTCAAAGATCAGAACAAAAACCAATGAATAATTTGTTGGAAATGATTATTAACCTTAGAAACAGTCTCCGCCATCCGCTTTCCCTTTTCAAGATCCGGAAGGGGAGCAGCCAAACAGTCCCTAGGGATTTCGAAAGAGGAGAGAGAAAACTGCTTAGAAACCACACTCACATTGAAGTAAATCAAACCAGAGCTGGGGACATCGACCCGAATTTCGATGACCGGAAACCACAGAAACAAATCCTGCGCCGAAATTCCCGACAATCCGTCGATCCGACCGTACTGAAGAGTGCCGGAAACATCCATGTCGTAGTGAATCTCATTTTCGAACTTGGCATTGCAAGCGCGATCCAAATGAACTTGGAATTTCCCCGAATTATCCAAGCTGAAATTACTGACGCCTTTAGGTAGTAATCCCATGGGTAGGCCGTGGGTCTTCAAAACATCGTATATCGACGATTCATCACAGTTCGTTGGGAATAGCGACACTGAACAGATTAAAAGGGAGGCCAATAAGAGGCGGAGAGACGGCATCATTTTCGGATTCCTTGGGGTCTATGGCATGGGAAATTTCTGGATTTCAAGGGATGGAGGAGGCCGCGGGGGCGGAGGCGGCGGTGATGGTGGAGGAGAATCAGAGGATTAGGAGAAGTATAAGGAGATGGTGCCAGCAAGAAGACAGAGGGGACAACGAAAATGATCAATTATTGGGTGGAGTTATGGTTTTCTGCACGTGGTGTATTGCAGCGGCCAATGGTATTGGAACACGTGTTGTTGGAATGGAATTTTGATGCGATTTTGGATTTCTGGTGTGCGGCTGCGTAGCAGGGGATCAGCGTTGTGATATGCATGAAAATTGGGCGAGAAGAGAGAGAGAGAAGATAGATCCAAGCAAGCTGTGAAGTAAGCAAGTGGTTGTGGGGTCTACAAGTTGCAGAATATACCTCTCCCTCTCCCGCTCTTCTTGTGTCAGTGTTCGTGAGCGCATATTTTCCCTTTTTCACAAAGCCTGCTACCGCGAAAAATAACCACTCTTTATCTTATTTTTCCTTTTAATTTTTTTTACACAACTGTTTTATATATACATTCACCAATATACATTTATAAAATAAAATGAATTAATACGATGGAGGTGCAAAATGTATATGTATTTTACTAAGGGTATACTCCCTCCGTCCCGGAACTACTTTCATATGTGAGTGTAAAGTTAAATAATAAAATAAGAAAAAGTGTATTTTATTGACTTTTGTGAGAGATAAAAATTTTCTTTTTAGGTGTGTGAAAGAAGAGTTGGGACGTCCAAATAAGGAAAGTGTGAAAGTAGTTTTGAGACGGAGGGAGTATTTGTTTTGGAATTTATGTATGCGTAATAAGTCATAACTTTGTAATCCTGGGATGTGAAAATCTTGACGAATAGTAAAAGTATGTGCTTGTTTTGGGATTTTGGTAGGATATGATGTTACTTTATGTCAAATCAGAATGTGATAATGATTAATATTATATGTATAATAATAGGTACTCCCTCCGTCCCAATATTTTCTTCATGGGTGGAGTTTCACGCATATTAAGAAAAAGTGAAGTATGTGAGTGTGAAGTTAAATAATAAAATATAAAAAAATGTATTTTATTTACTTTTGTGAGTGTGAGTTGTTTCCTTTTTTTTTGGTGTGAAGAAAGAGTTGGGCAGTACATATAAGGAAAGTGTGAAGTTTATCTTGGGACAGAGGGAGTATTTTATAAGTGTTGTGTTTGAAAA
This sequence comes from Prunella vulgaris, assembly GCA_026898435.1. Classification (NCBI taxonomy): domain Eukaryota; kingdom Viridiplantae; phylum Streptophyta; class Magnoliopsida; order Lamiales; family Lamiaceae; genus Prunella; species Prunella vulgaris. Next base: position 282,473 of record JAPKLY010000047.1, read on the forward strand.
AGTAATAATATGTATAATAGGTATTTTTAGGCGTGGATTGAGTTTGGAATGTGAAATTCGGATGTTAAATCCCAAACTCGTGTGGGACGTAATCGCAAAGTCCTACGTCCATCCGAGCTAGTCTCAAAACAAACATACCCTAAAAGATTATCACTATATAAAACATGTTTATTAAATTAAAATACGCACACAAATATATACAAATGCACACGAATACATTTAAATACACACACTGAAGCAATGCACACGAGTATATATAAAAATACTCATCTTTACGCTTATTAGAAAACTTTTAAAAGGTTTGCACTTATCAGAAAAAAGTAGATTCCAAAATGTACTAAATAGAAATTGCCCCAAATAAATAATATATATTTTATTAATTTTTGTGAGTGTATGATTTTTTTAAGAGTTTGAAAATAATTATAAGATGTCCGAATAAGATGAATATAAAAATAATTCCGGAATAGAAGTAATAATACTTGACTTATTTTTGTATGTACCAAGTGAATCATGGAAATTAAGTTTATTTTTAAAAAGTTATACTCGTTATTATTAAAAAGTTATCTTTATACTGGAAAATAAATTTATATAAAAAATAAACTTAAATTATACGGTGCAAATATTATACAATAAATTTATTTATAATATTTTATACTATAAACTTACTTTTTTTTTTTTTTTTACTTTTACACATAATATATCTATTTTCTTAAATTTTAGATTCAACTCATATGTCGGCATGGTTGAGCCAATCAACAAATTCTAGTCTACATGACAATACTTTGATCTTTTTGTTCTGTTTTCTTTCTATATTATACAATGTATTTTATAATATTATATGTGTTTTACTCCCTCCGTTTCATGGGAATTTGCACTTTTTTTTACGTCTCACATAAATTTGCACATTACTATAAAAGAAATATCGATTTGCATGCACACTCACAAAATTATACACATGATTAACCATATATCACTACTTTATTTATGAAACATATTTTTTTTTTTAAATATGTCATCCCCAAGGGTGCAAATTCCTACGAGACGGAGGGAGTGGTAAAATCTATAAATATATAAAAGCAACAATAATTGTAAAAATGAAGAATAATTCTGCTTTTAGGGTGAACTACACTTGCTCCCTTGTGCAACCGTGCACTTCACGCTCTAAAATTCACGTGGGCAATGCATGGAATACAAATTCTTATTTTTTTTAATTTCTAATAATATTCTTCTGTGTAGAGATTTTTCTTATAATCTCGACGTAGAACATGTCTGCAGTTTAAAGAACTAATTAAATTAATTTATTATTTTTATTTATAAAAAGTTGTGTAGAATTCACGCATGCTCATTTACTGTGACTTTTGATTTGTCATTTGTGTAATATAAATAGGTAGTTTAGGGTGGCTTATACTTCAACTGCATTTTACCCATATTGCCTTCAACATTTAGTTCAACTTTTGGCATCATATTGTCTTCAACGTTTTCATTTTTAACAGCTTATTTTATGTATTGTTCAATATGTTAAATGTAGAATGACAGTTTGATTTTTCTCATAGTAGACCAGTGGATAAATGACACCCCAACTTTGAAATAATGAAGATATATAATTGATTGGGAATGATTCCATGAAGCAAAAATAATAAGAAATCACTTACCTATTAAGTGATCTTGCATAGGGGTAATTGAGGCGAAAATAAACTTTAATGTTGAAAAAATACGAACCACTTAGCTTATAATAAGGGATCTTGCACAATTGCTGTATTTTTTCGATGAGTCTTGGTGTTATCAGCTTTTGAGATTACATGTGTTATCAACTTTTGAGATTACATATGCTTTGTTTACATATTCTTGACCATTGTTGCAATTCTTGCTGCAGATTCGGTAGAATAAATTTAGATTTTAAAGGATTTTAGCTGACATCGGATGATGTGGTTGATAGAGAAGAGAGAAATTATAGGTTTGGAGTGTTTGTATTGTCGAATTCAATGACAGTGAAATCCTCAATCTTATCTTTCTACTGGAAATTACTCTGATGGGCCTTTTTTTTTTCTTTTTTTTTTCCTTTAGGACATTTAGATATGAGTAAATAACATATAAGATCATTTATAATAGTTTAATTGCATATAGTTTATTTTTTTGTCTTTTTGCACGTTTTCAAATTCAAGGCAAATCGACCCAAAAGCGGATGGGTAATTGTAACATGCAAGTAAACGACCTAGTAGTATCGACATAGGACAAGAGAGAGCTATGGATCCCCGAAGTCATATGTTGGCATAGATATTATAGCAACGATTCCGATTTTTAAACTATCAAATGTGAATAACAAGCAAAACATAGACCAGTAAATCAACAAGAAACATGGAGTAAATCCTAACTTCGATGAGAAGTGCGAGGAGAGTATTATCCTTATGATTTCAACTAATGTAATTCGTGTCCTAATTACCTATCAATTGCTATTTCATTGGTGGTAATAAGGGCTTCCGCTTTGCAAATGAAGACCTATCCCTTTTGAGGTTTGGGTGATCAAGTCGAGCTAACTAGCACCTAGTTAACTACCAAGGGCACCTAGGATAGTGAGCGCTAGGAGGTTCGCACAGATACCGTCCTTAGTTTCCCCCTTCACCAAACATCCTAATTCACAACCAAGGCATCTAATATCCATTAATGATAATTTTAAGCAATCTACCCCTTCTAAGTCAAATAAACCACTAATTGAATCTAATCAATTACCCAATCTTTCTTCACATGACCAATTAACCACACATCCAACCCTAGTTGCAACATGTAATCACCAATCATGGTATACTCAATCAAATAGATCAATTAAATCAAGGAAAACACATTAGGAGAATCATATCACCAAATCCATAGCAAAATCAAGATAATCAAAACACAAACACATCAATCTCCATCATAATTCAAACACCCAAAGCATTAGAATTAGCCCATGGCTAACATGACATTAACAATGAAATTAAAGATAGAATTAACAAAGCCCATGCTAAATTGAAATAGATTCTTGCAGAAATTGAAAGATATTACCAATAGATTTAGTAAAAATGAAGAACAAGTAGAAATCAACATCAATCCATGAATTCTCCAATGGGTCTTCCTCAAAACTTCAAAATAATCGGATATGAAGCTAAAACTAATCTATTAGAACAAAGCCCAATGCTAATTCATAAGCAAAACTGAAATCAAACTTGAAATCTAGAGCAAAAGTATAAAAATGTGGAAATAGAGAAAAGTAGAGATTGAGTTTCTTGGGGAATGGTTTCTCTCTCTCAAAATATGAAATGGGATGGCTTTTATAGTGGGTCACCAGGTGGAAATACCGCTTGAATTTTTCGAAAATTGTATTTCTGGCCGCTTTTTACTCTTGCACGGCCACAGTACAAAAATAACACGGTCGTGCGAATTGTTTTCTTGGCCGTGTCATTTACTTCGACTTGTATGACACGGCCTCATTTCAAATGTGACATGGCCGTGTCATTTACTTCGACATGGGTGACACGGCCTTAGCTCAAGAACAACACGACCTCAAGCCAAAAGTGACACGGCCGTGTTATTGACACGGCCTCAGTTCAAAATATCACACGGCATCTTCATGCTTTTAGCCCTTTTTCACCCTTTTCAACACTCAAACTTGATTCAAACTTCTTCCATATCACGAACTTGGATCACGATCGATTGCTTGACCCACTTTACTCGTTTCTCCACAAATTCTTCTCTTGTTGTCACCTAAAGCCTACATCAAAATATTTCTTTCCCAAAACATATTAATTCATAAAAGATGGTTATCTTTCTAGAAAATCATGCAGAAATAACACAAGTAAGAGCACAAATATCATCGAATATGATGCAAAAATATCACAAATCAGTAGTTTATTTATTTAATTTCAACTATGTATTCTAAAATTTTTATGATTTTAAATTTATTATTGAGTTAATAATTTATTATAAGAGTGTGGTAATTTGTTAATATAAATAAATATAAAAAAATTTGATTATGTGTAGTATATACTTAAAAATAATTATTATTTAGGTTGAGTTGATGTTATTGATAAAGTATAGAAAAGTAAAAGTTAGGTTAGGTTGAAAAATAATGTATATAGATAAGAGAGAAATAAGTATTACTACCTCCGTCCCAGGAAAGTTTGCGGTACTTTCCTGGGCACAGATTTTAAAAAAGTGTAATGAGTAGAATGTGTATGGTGGAGATTGTGAGGTAAAGATTTTAAAGGTGGAGATTTAAAGGAATATTTCCATTTTGGGAGTATGCAAACTTTTGTGGGACAAACTAAAAATGAAAGTATGCAAACTTTTATGGGACGGAGGTGGTATATTACTCCCTCCGTCCCTAACCAATTTGCACACTTTCTATTTTTAGTTGTCCCAAATCAATTTGCACACTACTTAAAAGGAAAACATCAATTTGCGTGCACACTCATAAAACTTTCCACACATTTACCCATATACCACTACTTTATTTAAAAAATATATTTTTCTTAAACCGTGTGTCATCCCAGGGGTGCAAATACCCCCGGGACGGAGGGAGTAGAAGCTTGGGTTGAAATGAGTTGTTGATAAATATGGTATTAGGCCTTGCTTAAAAATACTTGTTCCGTTATATATTAATTTTTAAAATTTGAATGATACGCATTTCAAAAAAAATTATGCCATTAATTTTTTGGATCAATTAATGAAGAATATTAATAAATATTATAACAAATGTAGAAATACTTTTTTTAATATAAAAATTATTGTGGAACGCTTAAAAAATGTAAATATTATTAAAAATAAAGAGAGCAAGTAATACTCATATTCTAATTTAGTATTCCTTTCATATTACAATTTAGCCAAATATTTTTCTGGCTGGAGATGTATGATGGCAAGACGAAACAGTAATACAAAAATCCAAATGTGTAGCTAGCTGTATTTATATCATGTTCATAAGTTCATGTATGTATATTTGGAGAAATAGCATGTGAATATAGGGCTGGAATAATTATAATAATTTTTTGGTCTTGGCATAAATATGTGCTGAAATAAACAATTACGTAAATATTTTTCCTCCACTTAATAATGCATAACGGACAAATAGTTTGAACTGTTTTCTAGGGTTCTTGAATATTCTCTTGGATGTTTTTGCTCTGTTTCAGTTGTATATATATATATTCATGCATTTATGGATTTATTTTCAATCACTAATTATTATTGGAATAGGGCAAATTTATTTAAATATTATAATTTTTAAATATGAAGGCAGAAATGGGTGATTGTGTAAGGTGTATTTGGTTGGAGATGGACACATATATCTCCCATCCCATTCTCTTTTGGATGTGCACATTTAAATTTTCATCTCATTTTATTTTCACGCAGTTCAATACAAGTAAATAGACTATTTTATCTCATTCGCATATTTACTTTTACAAATTTCAATACAATCACATTAATAGTTTTGGAATTATTACAAGTTGGCCGTGTATAACACATAAATTTAAGTTTAGTCAATTGTTTTTTCATAATATCAAAATAGTCAACAAGAAATACAAGTTGGTCCACGGGTCCCACTATTTTCCCCCCACCTCACCCGTTTAACCACCCACCTGCATACCCTCTGTCGTGAAATTTGTGCTCCATCGGTTAACCATGCTAAATCTGGTGAATATTTTACTTATAATTGTATCTAATCAATCGCCCTAGTTTGAAATTAAAAAATTTGTTGGTGTCATCACTCTCTCATTCTCTTCTTGGTGCAGTTTATCTAATCGTGTCTCTGTTATAAAAAACGAAGGCATGCCAAATGAAAAATTAAAGAGATAACGTCAATCAAAATTTTATATATGCATAGTATTTTTAGGTAAAAATAACTTAAAATATAGTTCCGACCAAACTCCGTCACAAAAAATTAACTGAAAATGCTATTTTTTAAAAATTCGACTAGGTTCTGACCTTTCAAAAATACTTATTTAATCCTTAGAAATTAAAAAGACAATATTAGTCATAATTATATATCTTTTTAAATTTTTTCTAGGTTAAAGGAACCTAGAAAATCATTCTAACCCAACCCCATAAAAAATATACTATTTAGAATAATATTTTTAATAAATTAAGATTAACCTCCGACCTTTCAAAATATTAGTTATTTTACTAATAAACTTAAAAAGATAACATCAATAAAAAATAATCTAAAATATAGTTGCGACCTAACTCCGTCATAAAAAAATTAACTGAGAATACTATTTTTAAAAAATTCGATCAAGTTCCTACCTTTCTAAAATACATATTTAATTCTTAGACATTAAAAAGACAATGTTAGCCATAGTTATGTATCCTTTTAATTCTTTTCTTAATTAAAGTAACTTCAAAATTCATTTCAACCCAACTCCGTAAAAAAAAAACTATTCAGAATGCTATTTTTAATAAATTTAGATTGATCTCCGACTTTTCAAAATACTAGTTATTTTACTAATAAAAATTAAATTGATAACGTCAATCAAAATTTTATATATGCATAGTATTTTTTAGTTAAAATAACCAAAAAAGTATTTACGATCCAACTCCGTCACAAAAATTTTACTGAAATATCTTTTTTTAAATACGACCGGGCTCCGACCAGGTTTCGACCTTTCAAGATTACTTATTTAATCCTTAAAAATTAAAAATATAATGTTAGTCATAATCATGTCATGTCTTTTAAATTTTTTATGGTTAAAGAAACCTAAAAAGTCATTCCGATACAACTCCGTCAATAAAATACTATTGAGAATTATATTTTCAATAAATTTAGACTGACCCCCGACCTTTCAAAATACTAGTTTTGTACTAATAAAAATAAAAAATACAGCGTAAATAAAAAATTTGTATATTCGTATTTTTTAGGTAAAAATAACCTAAAAAGAAGTTACAACCCAACTCCGTCACAAAAAAATTATTGAAAAATGCTATTTTTTAGAATTTAACCGGGCTTCAACCATGTTTCGACCTTTCAAGAATACTTATTTAATTCCTAAAAATTAAAGTGATAATGTCGGTTATAATCATGTATCTTTTAAATTTTTTCTAGGTTAAAGGAAACTAAAAAATCATTCTGACCCAACTCTATAAAAAAATACTACTGAAAATGATTATTTTTAAATTTTAGTCTGATCTTTGACTTTTCAAAATGCTACTCTGTAGCTTTTTTACTATTTTTTTAAAAAAATGACTATAATTTTTTTTATATATGCGTAGAATTTTTTAGATAGAAATGCTTAAAAAGTAGTTCCAGCCCGATTCTGTCACGAAAATTTTATTGGAATTGATATTTTTTAAAACTTGAACAGGACTCTGACCTTTGAAAGATAATAAAAATTAAAAAAAATAACATCAATCAAGTCGTGTATCTTTCAAAATATTTTTATTACAAACTAATATATTATTTTAGTTTAAGAAAGGGATTAGGAAAAAGATTAGGGTTGAGAAGAGAAATAAAGAATAAGGAATGATAATTAAGGGCATAATGGTCACTTATTTTTTTTTAAAAAGGCTACAAAAGAGTTTTTGTAAACTTGTGGACAAAAAAGAGTTTGTACATTTAAAAAAAAGACTAAAATATATAATTTTGTGTTTAAATATTGTGTATATGTTTTAAATACTTATAATGCCTTATTTTTATATATAAGATTCCAAAATTTTTAATGTGTTACTTTAATGTTAAAAATTTTAATATGTTACATTTGAATTTAAAAATAGTAAAGAAATTTAGTTTATTACTTATTTTATAATTATTTCTGCAAATTTTTGTTTTTATTATAACTGTCTTTGAGTAAATAATAAAAATAGCACTCAAATTTATTTGGCCTTGAAAAAATAAAAAGGGAAATTGCCTCTAAAATATTAAGTTTACACAAATTTTGCTCTAAGCTCATTACTCTCCACCCAATTACCCTCAACCCATTTTCCTAGTTTTCTAGGTTTTGACCCACCCCCAACTCATTAACCACCCACCACCATCCTATACCTCATGCCTTTTCCCACCCACCTTGCTGGAACAAAACTCAAATTCCATCCCCACCCAAAAATTTTGTCTTACCTTGTCCCCAAGTAATTACACACGTATACCACCTCCACACTCCATTCATCCACATGGAAAAAGAACCCCACCTAACAATTTTTATATTTATTATCATTTTTTTTTAGTTATAAAAATACGAGATATACATAAGTTCAAAAAAAAAGTAAAAGTTCAAACGTATGTTACTAAAGTTCAATCTATTTTTATGTAAAAGTTCGATTATAAATTTATTACAACAATTTCTCTTTCTATCTCTCCTCTCTCATTTACTCCCTCTCTCTCCCTTGTCAATCAAATATGTCATCAATCAATTCAACCATCATAATTATTTTTTCTTTTCTTTTTTCTTAGTTTATATACATTTTTTTATTTACAATTTTAATTTTAAATTTAAAATATTATTATTTATTAATTTATTTGAATTCATTTTTCCCCTTTTAATTTTTTTTTAATTTTAAATATACTTAATGTTATACTAATTTTTTTATGAATTCAAATGTTAATTATTTTTTAGTTTAGATCTTTTAAGTTGATTTTACGAAATATTCATAAGTTCCAAAATTAAATTAAAAGTTCAAATAATTATGAATACATATCAAAATATTTGATTGATAAAGTTCAATTATAAGTGTGTTCCAATTATTTTTATTTGTTCTATAATATAAGGTAAAAATGATTTGAATATATTATTTCTCTCCTTTTATAACTATTTTAAACTTTCAATACTTAATGTTATACTAACATTTTTAAATTTTGGATGAAATATTTGTATTCAATTTTCTATCATTTTTTAAAAAATTCTTGAATATTTAACATTTTAATTCAAATTAAAGGATCATTCATAAGTTCAAAACCAAAATACGTAAAAGTTCATTTTTATAAATATAGTTCAAATCTATTGATTGTTAAAGTTCAATATAAGACATGTTCCAAATATTCTTATAGTCATTAATATAGAAAATTCTTAAGTAAAAATATATATCAATTGAAAAAAAAAAGGAAATTCATAAATGAAAAAAAAAAAAACAATGTCCATATCAGAATTCACATGCATATAAAAAAATCCCGATTAATATAATTAGGCCCAATAAACAATTAAAGAATGATGGGCCATTAAGAGGAAAAGGCCCAGAATGTGTAGGGTTTTCAGTATCAGAAGATTTTCGGTCAACAGGGCAAAAAAATAGGCGAAAAAATCGCGATCAGAAAAATCGAGGTGCACAGCCGCCGTTGTCACAATTGATCATTCGCCGGTGTTTGTTGGCTCGTCGTCGCCGCGCATCGCACGGGAATAGAGGCGCTGTCACGCTCAGGCGATCAGTTGTCGTTCTTATTTTCTTCTGTCACCATCGCATAGCTGTCGGCATCGTAGCGTCGTTGCGCACCAGAGGCGCGCCGCCTTTCACCGAGCAGGCACCGTCGCGTGGATAGCAGCGGCCGTCGCAGACCATGGGCCCACCGCCGTCGCGGACCAGGGCCGGAGGTGCCCTCGTGTGTTCGCCGTTCAGCGTGTCGGAGGTCGTACCTCGCAGGACAGAGGGACGTCCCACCCAGGCTGCCGTCGTGAGATCATAGGATCATTAACCACGTCTTCAATCTCTTTTTTTCATATCAAGCTTCTTTATTTGGGAATTATATTAATTGAAAGAAACAGCCATCAACAACCACGTCGAAAACCTTCACTGTTCGCCTATAAACAAGCCCCCTCGCTACCGGAATCGCGTTACCGTGCGCACTGCACCACTGTACCCGTCTGAAACTCGTCGCCGACTCTTTGGAAACCGTCTCACGTCCGGTAGAGAGAGAGGTACACGAGGAAGAGAGAGAATGAGGGTTGAGTGGTTTTGAAGGGAGAGAAATTGAGTTATTTATTTTGAGAGAGAGAGGACAGAGGGGTAACCTACCCCATACCACCCCACTCCACCCCAACTTTTTCTACATAGGTGTACTTTAGGTAGTATAATTGTACTGTTGGTGGTTCAGAGTAATTATTTTTGTCAACGTGTTCTTAGGGTTAATCTTAAGGGCAAATTGTATCCTACAGTTTCTAATCCAAATAAAAATCATTTTTCCAATTAAGATAAATTCAACTACTTTTTTTAAACCATATAATAATTTTAAATACATTAATATTTTTGCTCTATTTGTATTATTAATGACATTGTTTTAGCATTGTATATGTTCGACATTTATTTATACATATAAAAATTAAAAGCTTGTAAAAACTAAATATACATATCTACTTGAACAAATGTAATTATACAAATTCATGGTGAATAGATCAACTTTACTCTTTAGCATAGAAAATGACTTGGATATGAACCTATTCATCTTTTCTCTTTCTTTCTTTTCAAAGTCCAATAAAATTTTTATTTCAATTCTATTTTTAATATAGACAAAGTTTTGTATGTAAATTGTTCACAATAAATTTATTATGAAACTATTTATAATATTAAATACTTGATATTTTAAAATATTCTATGATAAATTTTTCATAAATTATTTCATTTATAACGCACTTTGTAATGTATAGTGTATCAAAGTAATTGTCTTCAACGATTTTTAATTTAATATACGTGGCAATTAAATATATAAAACTCAAATATAAAATTTAATTTTAACATTTAAGAAAAATTAATTGATTTTGACTATATGTGTTGGATTTTTGAAATTTATTGTCACAATTTTAACATTGTTACAACTAATTTTAATTTTAAGATTTAAGAAAAACTTAATTAATTTTAACATTGCCACATTTATTGGTATAGTTATCACATTAATATTCATAATGTGCATCGTACAGGAGAAATGCTAGTAAAAATAAAATATAATTGATCTTTATTATTATTATTTTTTTGTTAGTCTGCACTTAGTCCAACTGAGGATAGAGATGAAGAATTTAAGTTATACTCTCTCCGTTTCCTAAATTTATTGCGACTTATGTGAGCACAGATTTTAAGAAAAATAAGATAAAGTAGATAAAGTAAGGGTATTGTGGAGTAATTGTGGGATCCACTAAAAAATAAAGTGATTATTTATGAGTATGATAATAAAATAATATTTTCTAAATAAGGAATGAGAATAAATTTGAGGGACAAATGAAATTAGAAAGTGGAAATAAATTTGGGGACGGTGAGAGTAATTTGTATTCACAATTGTGATAAGTTACATCCCATAATGGTAACTCACAAATAACCTTCGAATCCAGTTGCTCTTTAAAGACCAAGGTCATGTTTGAATAGTGCAAATTGTGGCTCATACCCTGCAAAAGGCAGAGCCAATTACCGTGTCACTGTAACATTACTATAGTCTATAGGTAGCCATTATCCTAAAAACAATCCTGTAACATTACTATAGTCTATAGGTAGCCATTATCCTAAAAACAATCCTATTTTTTATACGCTTCGTTCCACGAGAATTTGTAAAAAAGAAGGGGCATAATTAAATAAAAAATAGAATAAAATAAAAAATAATATTTTAAGGGATAATTTGATTAAATTTTATGTATAAAGTAAAAAAATGAATTGAATTGGATGTAACGTGAGCCCAAAAAATTAAAATATAATGACATTTTATATAAATATGTAAATTTGTGAGAGTGAAGTTTATAAAAAATTTCTTTTTTAATTTATAATTTATTGTGAAACACTTCAGAAAAAAATTATGAATTCCTATGATACAGAGAAATTTCTTATAAAGTAAGACTTGGACTTCATTATAGGGGTTGAATTCTAAACAATAATGAATACAAGAAAGAGCTTGTAAATCAAATGAGAGCCTTTTGTACAATTGAATCGTAACTATTATTTTATCGCAAATTCTCATATGCAATATTGTACAAAACTCACTCCGTGCAATTGACCCGTTTTTATAACTCATTTTACAATACGTGTCTAGTATATATATCGATAACCGCCTTTTTCTGTCAGTTTTTCCTCGTTTTTCAATTTTTTTCTTAATTTGCGCAATCGGTTTCTTCTCTCATACTAAATTCTCTGGTCATCGTTTCTTCTCTCAGACGATTTCCATCACATTACATATGTTCTTCGTGATTGTAGTTTCGTAGGGTTTTTCTCCGTGTTCTGCTCTGTTTGAAATACAGTAACATAAAAGTCATGATGTAGTATCATAAAATTCTGCATGTAGTAATACTATTTTTTATGTATATTGTGTCATGATTTTTATAAGTATTTAGTAAAAGTACTTGTAATTTGAGTTTTTTTTTAAACAATGTGATGAAGAAGACATTGTAGTATCAGTTTTTTATTCTTAGAGTATTTCATTGTTATATTTGTAGTATTACTGGTTTATTTATTGTAGTAGATGACATTGTAGTACATGACATTTATTCATTTAGTAGTATTTTTTGTTTATATAGTAAAATACATGTTCTATACACTGTTTTTATTGTTTTTGAGATATAGTAACACAAAACTGATCATGTAACACTGATCTGTGCATATAGTAACATACATTTTCATATAGTAATATGGTTGTGCGTTTATAGTATCAATGTTTTTTTTTGTTTATATAGTAAAATACATGTTCTATTCTTTGTTTTTATTTTTTAATATAAAAGTGGCGATGTCTGTATACATGTTCTATAATCTATTCTTATTGCTTTTTGAGATATAGTAACCCAATTTTTTTGATGTAGTATGACAATCTTATGCATGCAGTAGTATGAAATAATTAATGTAGTATAATAGTGGAATGTGTTTACTGTATGTAGTACTTCTTATATTATGCAATATGAATATATTATGCACGTAGTAGCATAGTTTAATCTTTCCAGTATGAAAATCTTATGCATGTAGTAGCATGAAAAGATCATTTCAGTATCACAAAAACAGACTAACACAAAATAATTATAGCATTATATTGTTAATAAATTATGTATCGTAATACAATTAATTCAATAAGTATATGTTGTTTTCTATACCTGTTAATGTTGAACTAGGTGTTTCAGAACTTAATGACATCATATCATTGCAATTGCTCATCCTTTGTTGTCTTTGATCTTCGTCTCTCTTCGTTGTTAATCAATGTGAATTTGTTTTCATGGCGATCGCCCAATGTAATTGAATATTAATGCGCTGTCGATTTGTGGGTTTAGGAGTTGTAGGGTTTTTGCGATTTTGGAATGCTCCGCGAATTATGGAATTTTGATCCGGATCCCAAGGCAACCCGCGAATTTTCAAAATTTTTCTTTTTAGGCATATATTGCACCGTGCAATATTGTATGGGAGATCTACTCTCATTTTATTGTAGAATTAAATATTTTTAATGAAACAATTAATAATAACAAATTATTTAATACTTTTAAATTTAATAAACAGAAAATATAAACGGTGGCACGATAAAAACAATTACTTAGATTTGGGTCATTTATCAGAACAAAAACTCGTATGAACTCGAGTTCACGGTAAACTCGGGTTCTTAAATTTCACTGTCATATATATACACTATCATTGTTATGTATATATAGAATCATTGTTAAAAAATAAAGTATATTTTTATAACAGTGATAATATATATGAATAACAATAATAGTGATTACACATGACAGTAATACGAGTTATATGAACTCGAATTCACAAGAGACCTGCTCATTTACCCGTGGTGCATGGCATAAGAGAGTTTTAATATCCACGCACTTAAAAAACTCTTTTAATTCCGCAGCCAAAAAATAAAAAACTCTTTCCTCCATCTTCCGGTGAAGTGCAGAAATGCGCAGGGAAAAGATTTAGCTCATGAGGGCTGGCCTGAAGAGTTGTAAAAAGCGTGGGTAGACAAATCTTCTGGATTTATATTAGTGGCGAATCATCGGGGAGGAATGAGATGAAGAGAGAGAAGCCATGGCTGTAGCTTCAACTCTTGCTGCCTCCTTTCAGCAAAGGCTGGGGGTGTTGCTTCTCTCTCATTTAAATTCTATTTTTTTATGATGGGTATGTAAATATTTGTGGGTCTGATGAGCAACACAATTATGAACTCTGTTTCCAGACGCGAAGGCAAGATGGTGTTGCTCTGTTTCGCCGATGGAAATGGTGGTGGATTCCGGCGAATGGCTGTATGAATTTCCGGCGGTGAAGGCTCAATGGGAGGTGACTGAGGGTGTTGTGTTGTGGAGTGGTTCAGAGATGGCCATGTTTCCTGCTACAAGAATTCTTGATCAAGAAAATTAAGAATGGTCTGCAGCATATTGAATCTCAATTCAAAATAACTAATGGGCTTCATACTCAATCTTCTATTTGGGCCAAGAATTTTTTATTTAATTAAGCCCGATTCATTTTTTCACTCATTTAATTTACCTTGCAAATTTGTGAGGTGCCATAAAAATCATTTGAACAAATACTATAATTGAACTTTGACAAACAATAGGTCTGACCTATAGATATAAATATTTGAACTTTTATTTTATATTTTAAAACTTGTGAACATTTCATTAATTTGAAATCAATATTGGAATTTTTTAAAATGAATATAAAATGTGTTATAGAAAAATACAATATTATAACTAAATGTGAATATAAAATGCATATAATAAATTTTTAAATTTGATTTGACATTATCAAAAAAAATTAATAAGTATGTTAGGTGGGGTGGGCGGCAAGTTGTGGGGTGGTTGAGAGGTTTAGGGAATTATAGGTCAATCGGGATAGGAGTAATTTAAAAATATATACCAAATTTAGAGTAAAAAATAGAAATATTATGTAACCAAGAGATAATTTCTCATTAGACTTCACCTAAAATAAAGGTGGTCACTCTTCTTGGAATGAGTTAAGATTAAACTTTCTCTCAACTCAACTAATAGGAAACACTAATAATCACACAAATTATCTTTTAGTGAATGTTTTTTTATCGGTAATGTTAGTTGTTAGTAGTTAGAAGTTAGTTCACCAAGTCTTCAAACACTCCAACAATATCTCCAAGTCAACCTTATATTTCCCTCCTAATTCGTTCCCAAATAAAATCGAATTTGGGTCACTCACTCAAGTGAGGAGCCCGGTCGGCTGTAACCAAATGAGCTAACCCACTTAGTTTTATCCTTTAATAAATGTACCACGATTTTGGGGTGGTAAGTGTGATGATCAAAGATGAAGAGCTAAAAATTCTTTCCAACATCTTCTCAATTATCCGATTTGTTCAGCATAATTCATTTCTAATTTATGGGAATGTTGTACTTGTGTACGAATATATCATCATCAGAATTCAGATGATGATTCTGATTTTCCTTGTTAAAAGAAATCCAATTAATAGGAATTATCAGGTTGATATACACTCCGGTAAAAAAAAAATCTTATAATTGATGATAAATGTGTTTTATTATATATGCAAAATTATCTATATTTAATGAAAGTATGCACAAAAATCTCCAATAAATTTTTTTAAAAGGTAATTAACTTTCGTTCAAAAAATATAAACAATATAAAATTGAAGCGCGTATTCATATAATTATCATATATTTAAACTAAAATATTCTTCGAACTCATGTGAACAAAATAGACACAAAACATCAACATATCAAAGGTATCAAGAAGAACAATAAAAAATTGTGCATACTACACATGGACTTTTATATATTTAATGAAATGTAAGAGGAGGTTATCATACATACTTTCAGGGCCAAATACAGAATTTATTAATGAGATTGGCTGAAAATCAAACATAAACACATTAAAAATTTATAATAAAATAATATTTTGATGTTCATTTTAGTTGTGTTCTATGAGACATCAAAATATATTATTCACCAAAAATTGAGGGTATATCTCTCTTTAACAAAACTTTCGGTATAAATCATGAAACAAACTCCAAGTAAATTATCCCCCATTATATTACGAAATATTGTCGTCACATATTTTATTGTTGAAAATGCTTTTTAGTTAAACTCACTATCACAAAAATGCAAAACAACAACGTAAAAAAGACAACAGATATTATAAACTGCCTTGTCTATAATGTAATATACGTTGTTAATCTATCAAACCGTTGTCTATTAGCGAGAATTCATTCAAATAGACAACAGATGTGTACATATGTTGTCTTTTACCGTTGTCTATTAGCATGATTTTTTGCTAATAGACAATGGTTGTTAATAGACGTCATTTTGCGTTTTCTAATAAAAAATTAATATATATACATATTATGATTAAAAATTAATATTTGATTCATTCAAAGACAGTAGGTATGAATAACTGTTGTCTTTTTGCGTTGTCTAATTATTTATTTATTTTATTAATATATACCCTTATTTAGGTATATAATTTTTTCTTGTAGCCATATATTAAAACATAAAGTTGCCTTAATAAATATATATTGATGATAATACATTAGATGGGTATACAAAGAACTTCCTTTAAAAATACATCTCACATAAAGAACTTTCTTTAAAAATACTCTGGAACAGTGATATTAAAAAAAAATTAGTTATTTAGAGGCCGCTTGGTTGGGGGTAATGGGGGTGGAGAATGAGAATGAATGAAGATTAATGAGGATTCATTCTCATTAGCAGTGTTTGGTATTATTTATTGTACATGAATGAAATCATAAAAATATGTTAAAAAGAAGGATAATCACTAACTATATAGTGATTACCCCTTTAATGATATCATTACCATTTTAAATTTATACCAAACACCCCCTTAGATTTATAGACACACGCACTGTTTTACCATGCACAGAGTGTAAGTTTATTAAGTGAATACCAAGATCTGAGTTAAGTAGTTGGGAAAATATTGTGTTTATTATATTAAACAAAGTAAGGAAAAATTTATAGGCACCTACAACATCGGAAAAATATAATATTAATGTTTTGATGGATCATAGAATTTAACTTTTATATGTCAACATATATCAAGTTGATATGTATATATAAAAATTATGCGACAAAAACTTATATAGAAATTTCTACCGTAGAAATTTCCAAAAATAAATTAATAAAAGAAAAAACTCCACGCGCGCCCTTCATTAACCAACTCAATGCGCCGCACTTCCCTCACACACGCGCAGGATGTATTTTTTTCGGTTAGTTTCATCCAAGCCCAGGTTAGTTAAGTCTATATTGCATTGTGATTTTTTAAGCCGATATTGTATTATAAATTTTTAATTATTGTAAATGTAAAAACATAATTAAATAATATATATTATAAATTTAAAACATTTACTCTTAATTTATGTTAGTATAGTAACACACATTTGCTCATATAGTAACACAAACTGAAGAGCAAATATATGTTACTATTAGAGTAAATGTGTGTTACTATCTTATAAAATATTGTTATTTTACATATATTCCTTTATTTTTATTGAATAAATAATTTTTCATATAATGCTAGAGCAAAATGTGTATTAATATAAGAACAAATATTGATTATTTACAAATATTTTTATATTTTTATAAAAATAATTATTGTTTTCATATAATAACATATGTATTAAATGAAACAATATACCTAAGTTTAAAGGGATGATGAATAAATTAGAAACACATATTTATTTTCCTAAAAATATATTTTGGCCATATAGTAACATACATTTGCCCATATAGTAATACAAATTGGGAGACAAATGTGTGTTACTATCTTATAAGATGTTATTTTACATATATTCATTTGTTTTTATAGAATAAATATTTTTTCATATAATGCAAGAGCAAAATGTGTGTTACTATAAGAACAAATATTGATTATTCACAAATATTTATTTATTATTATAGAAATAATTAATTTTTTCATTTAATAACCTATGTATTAAATGAAACAATATACATAAATTTAAAGGATAATAAATAAATTAAGAAACACATATATATTCTCATAAAAATATATTTTGCCCATATAGTAAGTTAGTAACACACATTTGTCCATATAGTAACACAAACTAGGAGACAAATGTGTGTTACTATTAGAGTAAATGTGTGTTACTATCTTATTAAATGTTGTTATTTTACATATATTTATTTGTTTTTATAGAATAAATAATTTTTCACATTATGCAAGAGTAAAATGTGTGTTACTAACAAGTATTATTTTTATAGAAATAATTATTTTTTCATATAATAACTGTGTATTACATGAAATAATATACCTAAATTTAAAGGGATTATGAATAAATTAAGAAACACATATTTATTCTCATAAAAATATATTTTATTCTTAAGTAACACACAATTGTCCATATAGTAACACAAGTTGGAAGACAAATATGTGTTACTATTAAAGCAAATGTATGTTACTTTAAGAATAAATGCGTATTACTGTAAAATTAAAAATGTGTTACTATATGAATAAATATTTATTTATAATATAATATTAAATGAATAATTTTTAATTAACACATTAATTTAAAAAAATTAAAAAATTAATTAAACATTAAAAAAATTGTCAACTGTTGGCGTTGGGTTGGGGGGGAAGGAAAGTAGTTAATTACGGGCGTTGGGTTGGGAAGGGGGGAGAGAAATTAGTTAATTATATTTTATTATTATATTAATTAATAGTTTAGTTTGGCATGGCTTTGGGTTGGGATTTGGGAAGTAATTAGATCAGCGTGGGTGGGGTTAGCATACTCGAGCGCGTGTTTATTTTTTTTTTAAATCTATATTTAGTAATTTTTATCGTAGAAATTTCTACGCAAGTGTTGCTCAAATTATGCATGTTAATTAATAAGGATAAATTAATTAAATAAATTTCAGGGAAGTAGCTAGATAGAGCTTGTGGGAAGTGGACGAGCATAGACAAAGTATTATCAATCTGTCAGGATTCCGACATCTATTCTACAACCATCTGGTTAGCGCTCTCTCATTGTCTCTAAATTTACTATTATTTTCTCGTAATTAATTTACATACACACAATATAGGATATTTTATGATAAGCAACATCAATCTAGTCTATTATTGTTTAGCTCATGCTTGACGAGAAGAAGAGCTCATTAAACTCGAGCTCGCCTTGACTCATCTCATGAACATACTCAACTTATAATTTAAGCATATAGAGAAATTTAAGATTTGTACGAATAGCAAGGTGGAAAGATGCATCTATCCAACACACCTCATTTATAAGGAGTATTATTTTGTTTGATGAGACGGTCGATATGGATTCAATGCATTCTCTGGTAATATTAAACTTTTGTTTACAAAATTTATCTATTTTTAGAATGGTTTAGTTTAGTGTTTTTAAAATATATGTTATTTCACATGTTAAAAAGAGGAGTTACACTACATGTGAAATTGATCAGGTGCGATTGGAATGAGTTGAATGCATTCAGGGTTGCATATAGTGGAGTACTAAGCCTTGAGCCTTTATTCAAATTTATTTGATTCTTTTGACTTAATGTGAGCTACTATTTTAGAACATATTATATTCAGATATATAAATTTAAATTTTTGGAACTTATTATGTTTTGGAACATATTGTGGTCTGAATTTTGGTATAATTATCTATTGTATAGATTGAAGTTATGGTTTGAAAATTTAAAACATTTACAATTTTTTATTCTAAATATATTGTGACTTTTTATTATTGTTGTTGTTAAATTGCATTGTTTAAAAAGTTATATACATGTAGGGGTGAGCATGGCTCGGTTCGGTTACCGAACCGAACCAAATCACCAAAACCGACCTAACCGAATTTATTATTATTAGAAACCAAAAACCGAACCATATACATTAAAACCGAAAAAACCGAAACCGAAATTTTTGGTTCGGTTTCGGTTCAAAACCATATTAACCGAAATATCACTAGTCAAAATTGTGTGTGCGAAAATAGGGAGAGGGGAAGTGGTGACTTGGTGGCCGCCCGCCGTGAGCTTAGGTGGACAGCGACGGATGGGAATGGGGTGAGCGGCGTGAGGGTAAGGGAGGGAATTTCTGTAAGTGAGACGCCGTGACCGTGAGGGTGAGGGAGGAAATTTGGAAATGATAACTTACTGATTTGAGGGTTAGGGTTTTTTTTATTTATATGTAATGTAATTATATATATGTAATATAATATTTATTTAATTTATTTATATATTTAGTAATAGTATTATACATATATAATTATATATATATATATTTAAATTCGGTTCGGTTTTCGGTTTTTCGGTTTTTTTATCTTAAAAACCGAAACCGAAACCGAAAACCAAAATATGAAATATTTAAAACCAAAACCGAACCGAATACCAAATTAACCGAACCAAATTCTTATTTCGGTTTGATTCGGTTCGGTTTTTCGGTTAAAACCGAATAGTGCTCACCCCTATATACATGTATATATTGTTGTCGAAAATATAATAGAGAACATATATAATTTATTGCAAAAAAAAAAAAAAGACAACAAATAAAAACCATTATGGAGTTGTATTGTGAAAAATGTAAAAGACAACATATATCTCTATGTTGTGGAATGTTGTTAAATCTTTTATATACAACGCATAGTAACTGTTGTCTATTAAGATATGAAAAATTGTCAAAACTCTAATACACAGTGGAAAATAACTGTTGTCTGTTAAAATGTGCTCCGTTGTCACACTCTAATAAACAACAGATATTAATTGTTGTCTATTAAGATAAAAGCTATTGTCGAAATATTGATACACAACTGAAAATACCCGTTGTCTATTGATATGTGCTCTGTTGTCACAATTTTAATAGACAACAGACATTAACCGTTGTCTATTGAAGTGCTAACCATTGTTTATTTGAAAAATAAACAACGGATATTATTTGTTGTAAAAAAGGGAACATCTTTAACTACACCTTAGAAGACAACGAACTTTAAAACTAATAGACAACAAAGATTATATGATATTTATTAGCTTTTTTGTAGTAATGACTTAATCTAATTGTGCCACAACATTAAATGTAATTAAACTAGGATAAAAAATTTATATGAAATATACATAATAAGCTTATTATAAAAATTTATTTTAAATATAATATTGTTTTAAATATTTGATCAAGATTAATCGGGTAAATAGTGACTCGAATCAATAATTCCGGTCATTGATAGTAAAACTTTAAGTACATAAATTATACCACTTCATAAAAAAAAAGTTATTCATAAAATTATAAAATACCAATATTATGAATAATTTTTATATAAAATCTACTTTTAAATTATTTCTATACTAACTAAATTGCTAAATAAACTAATAACTAAAAAGATATAACAAGTAAAAAATAACATGGTCAGTTCTAGGGGTGGAGTAAATACCGAAAATACCGGTATACCGTACTTATCATACCGAAAAATATCGAATTTATCGAAAATTTCGGTACGGTATCGGTATAGAATTTTAAAATTTTCGGTATATCGGTATATACCGAAATACCAAAATATTTTCAGTATAAATCGGTATACCGAAAATATTTCGGTATCTCGGTATACCAGTATATACCATTTTGGTAATTTAATATTAAATTTATTTTTATTTTATTAAAATTATACTTCAATTATTTCGGTATGGACCGGTATGGCGGTATACCGACATAGTCGGTATTTCGGTATAGATTGGTATATATCAAAATATCGGTACGGTACGGTATGCGGTATGCATTTTTGGTATACCGAAATTTCGGTATACCGAAATCCGGTATACCAAAAATTTCGGTACGGTATCGATATGTATTTTAAATTTCAATACGGTATACAATATGAGCGGTATGATACGGTATGGTACGGTATACAACCCCTAGTCAGTTCCTTCTTTGATTCCATACGCTGACACGTTCTTGAATAACAAGCAAAAACTAAAATAATAACAAAAATAATGAATAAATAAAAAATATTAAATGAATAATTTGAAAAGACTTTAATCTTGTGTGGACCAAATCAAATAGTTATCTCAATTATTACTCAAAAATTATACATGTGATTATTAAAAAAATATTTTTAAAATATAACTTTTCAATATTAATAGATATAATTTTTCAGTAATAATTAATACAATTTTTAAAAATATACTTAAATTCCATAGTGCATTTAATGTACAACAAACTTACTCTTTAAAAAAAAAAAGACAATGCTAAATATCCAGATTTTGGATATCCAGAAAATGGTAAATTTGTATTTTTAATTAAATGTATGATTCAAAATGTTTAAAATATTCCTAACTTAAAAATAGAAATAATGAACGTATTAAATTTGAATTTGAATTATTTTATATTTCCAAGACAAAACAAAACTTTGAAGGTTTGACTTTTAATTATCACTTTTATATATGAGTAATTGAACCCAATCATATAATTGGAAACGGTATATTTATAATTCTTTTAGAAATGTATAAATTTTAAATTTATAAAGGTTTAAAGGAGTAACATTTGAAATTAAAAATAACATATGATATTTAAAAGTACACGTCACCCAAAAAAATATATCAAATAACAGAATAATCATATTTTCTTAAGAAAGTTTAACTGTCAAAATAAAATATAATTTAATTTCTTTATTAAAAAGAAAAAGAAAACATAATAAAAGGAAAAGAAATATATGGTCTTCATCTTCTTCATGGTATCCATTTGCAATGCAACAAAATAACTTCTTCACCATAAAAATATGATTGTAGATTGAATATTTTTTTGAATATAAATATATCATTATGAATATTACCACATAATATCAAATTTTGTATCTAACTCTTTTTAAATCTCAATTGTCCATCTACATTTCTACACCCCAATAAATTTTAATTCTATAAACATTATTAATTATTTTCATATTTTAACCATATTCCTTCTGTGGCTTTCACTTTGTACTTTTACATTTAGTGATTTTTGTAATTTTTATTTTTACTGTAAATTTTTTTATATTTGTATAAAGTATATTTAAAAATTTAATTTTTAAAAGAATATATATATATTATTTATTTTATTTATGAATTTATTTTATTAAAAGTAGGAGATAAATAGTTCTGATTTTATTTGAAGTGAACTATTAAACTAACTTGACATGATTTTAAGGAAAAAAATATTTTTGTAATATTCTATGTCATGGAAACAATCTAAAATATTTGGCCCAAATCATAAAAATAGGGCTCATAGTTTACAATTTGGAGTTTATTTTATAATATTGATTATATTTATATATCTAATTATAATGTAACTAAAATTTAGATAAACATGTTAATTTGTGGATTGTTAATTGGAATATTGAATCAACACTCATAAGATAGTGACATTATCTTTTATATATCTAATTATAACATAAGTAAATTCAGATAAACAAGTATTATAGATAAATTTTAATTTAGAATGGTAGAATAGTGCTCATAGTCTACGATTTAGGGTTCGATGATCGAAATATTTAATTGATACTCACAAGGTATGGACACTACTAATTTTTTATTTTATTTTTATAAATCTAATTTTAATACAAATAAAACTTTCATAAACTAAGTAATTTTGATAAACTTTAATATAGACTGATATCATACAATTTACGATTTAGAGTTTAATGATCTAACTAGTAAATCAAGATTCACAAGATAATAACACTATTCATTCTTACTTTTGGATATCTGATTTAAATATAGATAAAATATGGATAAATATATTTATTTAGAGAAAATTTATTTTAAAGTGGTACAATTAGATTTGTATTTTATGATTTAGCATTCGAGTGTCTGATAAAAAATTATGTACAATATCAAATTTGTTTAGATTGAAGAATTTATTCTCCTAAAGAATATTCATGTATTAGAATTGATTGTTTTTACTAAAATTATTAGTTAATACTAATGAAAATATTAATTATGTCGAAGTAAAAATTATAATACCTTAGTATAATATATTTATAATGCATATTCCAAAATTTATAAAATAACTACAAAAAAATATAATAAATATATAAACTCGCCTTAGTTAAATTTATACTATACTTTATTAATTATTTCGCTTATATATTTTTTAAGTGCTAGATTATTTTAATTAGGATTTTCCACTTTCAAATTTCTCAGTGCAACGTGTTTTGGGGTGTTGAGAGAGCTGGACTAAGATACTTGTTATACATCTGGAATGTAAAGGATAAATATTTTTATTTATAATTTAATAATTTAAGATTATTTGGTAATTATGATTTTAAGAGCAATGGTTTTTTTCACTAATTAAAAAATTTAGGGTGGGTTGCATAATGCAACACTTATAAGGGTGAAATTGTAAAGTACAACACCCAAAAATCAAGTTTTCAAAGTGCAGTACTTTGGTGGGTCCCATTATAGTTAGTAGCATGTTCCAGCTCATTTACCTATACAAAATACTAGCTTGCAGTTATAGACCAATAGCTGAAAAAGATCAAATGATACTCCCTCCGTCCACGATAAATGGTTCACGTTGCCTTAAATGGTCGTCCACAATAAATGGTCTATTTACCTAAAATGAAAAACTTACAATCATTATTTTCATTTTTTATACACATATACTCACTTTTACACATCACATCAAGTATTTTTTTAATAATTAAATATTTTTTTATACTAATACACTCACTTTTACACATCAATATCTACTTTTCTTAATAATCGTGCACAGCAATGGTAGTCCAATTTTCATGGACGGAGGGAGTACTAAATATCCCCCACACCTCTCTACACTCTACAATTTTCAAAAATTAAAATCGGTCTTTACCTTATAAGGGGGTGACCATTTTTTTTCCCCAGAAGCTGAAAACTTATAGGGGAGGTGTAGTTTTGTAAAAGTACCATTTCACATATTCAAATCGGAAGAGGCGACGCTGGGCTTTAACGGCAGGATGCGGTTTCAGGCGAAGCGAGTCCGGCGATTGGGTTTCAGCGGTTGGCGTCGATCTGTGTTCCATAGTCCTGGACTCGCTGAAAATGACGGAAAACCCTAGTGTAGCGCATGAAACCGTTTGACGCCAGAATCTCGACGGCGCCGGAGGCGCGAACCCACAACCACTGCTCTCGCCGTCGAGTCCGCCACTCCACCGTCAAGTCGCACGACCTCCGCCCTGAAATTGCCGTCCGTGCTCTCGAATCGAAGGCACACACTGCAATCCATCGCGACAATCGCCGTCCGAGTCACGTCCGCCATCGCGACCTTCAACACCAGCGACTGTCAGCCGCGTCGCAACCGTCTGCCGAAATTCCAATTCAAACCCAGGCTGCCATAACCACCACAGCCCTTAACCGCCATTGATACTGAAGAAACCGACACCTGCATTCAGAGGCGCGATGGGTCGGATTTGAGGCAGTTTTCGGTGATAGGACGACTTCGATTGTGGTTAGTTCTACAAATAAGAAATATTGTTTCCTGAATTTTAGTTTCTGTGAGAGTGAATTGTGGTTTCTCTGATTTTTGCTTCAGGTTGGACTTTAGAGTTTTAAATCTTTTCAATAGCTGAAATGACGGTTTTTGGGACGACCAGGATTGTGTGCTTATGCTTGTTGTTCCTGATTGTCGCCGTAAATTGCCAAAAAACTCATCCGGGAGAAGGTAGTTTATTGTATTCATGTCTTATTTTCGTCGTGAGGGGATAGTTCTACAAACTAATGTTTCTTTCTTATTTTTGCCCATTTTGCAACTGAGAATTTGTGAATTATTGGGGCTGAGAAAGAGTAGATTGAAGAAGAGGGTTGTGTTTTGGACGAATGGGTGGGCGCAGATCTGCTGTGAATTGCTTCAATTTGGGGATCCTGCTGTGTTTTGTTTTGATTTTGGTAATCGGAATTTCGCAGGGATACACTAATCCTAGTGATGGTGAGTCTTCAAAGAAGTTATTAATGTTTTTTTGAATGATTTGTTTGCTTGAAATTGACACTGTTGGAGAAGGAGAATAGGCCAATTTCTTGCTTGAATGTATGTTATAAAGCTAATTACTCTTGATTAGCAGAGCTTAAATGCTGCAATTTTTGTGCAGAAATGTGTGTGGTAAATTGAAACAATTTCTTGAATTTGTGTTTCTTGATGTTATTGTTGAGGTTTTGGTGAATAAGGTTGCATCATCTCCTCATAAGAAGAGCCCTCGAAAGTCGAAAAAAAAAATAGTATGTCCTGCATTCACCATATATATACATGTATATATGCATTCTAATAATGAAGCCTGAGGGGTTTTAATTTAATATATCAGCACATACAGTCCTATGATTGGAATATTAAGCTTTATTTTAGATTGTGCTGTTTTTCAGTATTTATGGTCCAAAGTGGCATATATTGTTTTGCTTCCATTTGATTGTCCAAGTATGTTCACTGGATAACCTTGGTATGTTTTTAGAGCAAGCTGGTCACACTGGTGCAAGCTCAGACATGAAGGGATTGACCCCTGTTCCTTCATCATCCAAGCCAAAAAGTCAAACTACTTCAGTACATTGGAATGAACAATTCCTACAACGACCCTCAAATAATATGGGCCCATGACAGGCCCGAACTATAGTAAGGCCCAAATCTTCCCACAAATGTTTCTACAGTGCTAAATTTTGAATTCTTTTTTGTTATTTTTAGTTTGAATTTTTTGTGGTCTGATTATTATTTCTGTAATTTTGTATTTTAACTCAATTTTTGTTGATGTTTTCAGAAATTTGAATATTGTATTCAAGGTTTTTTTTAGTATGCAACATATATTCTAAATTACAAATTGAATATTAAACAACAAATTAGTAGTAGTTACAAAATGAAGTTCGAATATATATGGAAATAAATTGGTTACTAGTATTTACAATTTTGCGCGTTGTATTCATTTTTTTTGGATGATATTCAGAAACAAATTATTGGTATTTAGTATTTAAAACTTGCATGATCTTAATATAAGTATATTCACATTTTTTAAATCTGAATATGTGTATAAAAAAATTCAAAATTAAAATCTGAATGTGTAAAAATCTAAATATATGACTAATTCAAATTAAAACTATATTTACAAGTATGTCTAAAAAAATTACAAATTTAAAAATTACGAATAATATATTCATTTTATTTTTTATGATATTCAGAAACAAATTATTGGTATTTAGTATTTAAAATTTGCATGATCTTAATATAAGTAAAAGCCCAATGTTTAAAAAGGAAAAAGAGTTTAGGCCCAGTTTGAATTTTCTGAAGGCGTGAGAATAGAAGGCACTTGAATTTGGATTTGATTTTTTTCGTGATTTAAGCGGAGAGTGTGGAACGAGAGATTCGCCAACAGTAAAGAGTAAGGGAGAGAGACAAGATTTGTGTTAAAGAGGACATTATCTGAAATGGTTTTTGCTGAATGCTAAATTTTGATGACTTTATCAATAAATATATTTTAAATTTTTGGGTTACACATGTTTTTTTAGTGAGAGATAGTTAATTATGAATTTTTGAGTTATTTTTTTTAAGTAGATTAATTTTGAAAATAGGTTAATTATGATTCAGTATTTCAATATTTAATTATGATTCAGTATTTCACAATATTAAAATTCGAATTTGAATATTCAGCAACAAATTAAAAGTATTCACATTTTTTAAATTCGACTTTAAATATTCAACAATAAATTAGTAGTATTCACAAAAAAATATTAGCCGATCAAATATATTTTTTATGGATAATATGTTTGAAATTTTAATTTTTCTAATATTCACAAAAATGGTTTTTTTGAAATTTGAGTACGAATATTTAACTTAAAATGAAAATCTGAATATTCAGGAACAAGTCGGATTGAAAATTGGATTGAATATTCAACTTAAAAAAAATTCAAATTTATAAAATTTGTAGGATCCGAATATATGTATATGAATATTAAATAAAATAAAAAAACAAAAAAAAAACGTAAAGAATAACCAAAAAGAGACGTGTTCTAAGAATAGAAAAAGAGATAGAAAATAAAAATATCAAAATTAAAAAAAGAAAAGATCACGTGACCTTTGGTGATAGCAATGTCAGGTATGTCTCCACAATCAATATGATAATTTTCCTATTCCCCAAATTGAATATGTAATTGTATTCAATTTTTTATTTAGTAGATTGAGCAAATTTAATTTGTGGAAAAATTCGTGAAAATAAATTAAAGAAAACCGTTTGAATTTTGTTGGTATTCAGAAACAAATTAGAGATATTCCCGAATATACGTATATAAGAAAGAATTGACATCTGAATATGTGTATAAACAAAATTCAAAAATTCAAAATTATAAAATATTCAAATTCAAATCTAAATAATTTCAAATAGAAAACCATTTGTATATAGAATTATTCAGTATATAAATTAGTACTCCCTCCGTCCCAATATTTTCTTCATAGGTGGAGTTTCACGCATATTAAGAAAAAGTGAAGTATGTGAATGTGAAGTTAAATAATAAAATATAAAAAAGTATACTTTATTGATTTTTGTAAGTGTGAGTTGTTTCCTTTTTTGAGGTATGAAAAAAGAGTTAGGACGTCCATATAAAATAAATGTGAAGTTTATCTTGGAATAGAGGGAGTAGCTTATTTGTCCGAGAAGTGGCAGCCCAAATTCTCTTTATTTTGATGGCTCATAGCAAAATTTGAATTGAAATTCAATTTGCTGCTGAATGATTAAAGCGGGAAAGTTTGAGAATGTGATGGTTTTCCCACTCCTTTGTTTGACCAAGAAGGTTGACTGAGGAAAACAAGGACTTTCACCAAAATCAAGATGGAAATCGTGGCCTTCTTTCCTCCACATAATTCTCAAGCTGTAAACCACCATTATCCTCACAAATGCTCACCATGGGTTCACAACTCAACGGCACCCACCATTTTCAGCAAACACGCCCAAATCAACTGTTCGTCGCAGCCTTCTCGCCGACGCCGGAGTTCCACCGCTGCAAGTCTTGCCGGAATTCTTCGACCGCCGTCATCGAAGGACTGCTCACAGCCGCCGGAATCGAACCTGTCCTGCTCACCGGAATCTGCTATTGTGCCGGAATTAATTGAAGCTTCGTGTGCAGCAGCCACAACTGTCCCCTGCTCCCCTCTTTGCCGGAAACTGAATATCGCTGCCGCCAATTGAAGCTCACTGCTGCCTGGAAATAAGAGCTGAAGCACCATTCTTGGGCATGCAGAGCTCGAATGTGATATGGAAATAAAAAACAAAAAAAAATCAATCAACATAGAGAAAAACTGAGCTCTGTATATGAAAATCGAATACAATGAATTGAGGAATGACATACCAATTCGAATTCGAAAAAATGATCTTGATTGAATGATGAAATGACATTTCTGTCAAATTTGGGTAGACCGTACCTTCCACACAGCTACGAGAATGCAAAAGGAAGAAGAGAAGTACTGGCACAATTATCAATAAATAATATTTGTTTATTAGTAAAAGTAATGTATATGGTAATAAAGTGTGGTGTTATGAAATATGGTATTATGAGTGTTGTGTTTTTAAATCTGAGTATAAAATGTGTTGCATCTTGCAATTCTTCCAGAAATTTATTAGATTTAATCTGAACTTTAAAAAGTTGAGATTTTAATTATATTATTGTAACTTCAAATTATTATTAAGATTTTTATATATGTCTATACTGATTATTTATGACGGTTTTAGAAATATAAATAAATGGTAAGAATTTTATTATAATCTTGAATCTATAATATTAATAAATTTTTTGTATGAATACTTTTATTATTATATTTATATTAAGTGTTTTCGTTATGATTAATATTTTTAATCATGATTAGGGCACAATTCTAGTTACGGTTAGATTTTGATAGCGGTATCGGTTGATCAGTCACTAAAAGTATAGAAACACTAGTAATTTTTTTATTTAAATCCTTCATTCAAATAATTTTATTATAAATTTAAATGTCTTCATTATGATTAGTATTTTTAATTACGATTAGAGATCAATAGTGATACCAGTTAATTGATTATTATGAGTATAACAACACTAATACTTTTAAATATTCATCTAAAGTTAAAAAATATTTATTATATGATTAATTTTATTATTATAT
>JAPKLY010000047.1:325612-393538 GCA_026898435.1 Prunella vulgaris
AATGAGAATAATTCAAATGACGTAGGAATGAAAATAATTCAAATAATGTAGAATAATTTAATAGAATAATTAATTTAATTTTAATAAATTATAATTTAAGAATCTAGATATTCAAATTAGAATAATTCAAATAACGTAGGAATGAGAATGAGAATAATTCAAATGATGTAGAATAATTTAATAGAACAATTAAATTAATTTTAATAAATTATAATTTAAGTATCTAGATATCCAAATGAGAATAATTCAAATGATGTAGTTATCGTTTAATTAATATTAAGTGTTGTAAGTGAGTTGGTTAATTAATAGTAGTGGGGTTAATGAATAATATAAGTGGGGGTTAATTAATACACTTCACGCCTATTAATAAATCTACGCCTAAAATAATTAGGGGTAAATTAGTAATATAATAATTAATTTAATTTTAATAAAATAAAATTCTTGTCTGTATGTTTGGATGTTTGTATACTAATCTTTACCTTTTTTAAAAGTAGAAGCATTTTTTTTTCCTGTTTTCATCCGTAAAAAAATATCAGTGCCTGCTTTTAAAAGTAGAGGCAATTTTTATTTTTTAAATCACATATTTTTACCACTTATTTAACCACTTAAAATCTATTTTGCTAAAGTAATACTTTTTACCTCAATTTATATCACTTCTTAAAATCTCTTTATTTTAAAATAACCTTTATTTTTAATTTTACTACTAAAATCATTTAATAGTATTTTTAATTTCTTCTAGTGCTTGCAAATAGGCACTTAGTTGCAAATGACCTACTGAACTTTTTTATATATATATATATTTTGAGGTGGAGTCAAATTAATAATTAACTTAATTTATATTTTTATATATATAGGTCCATTTCATAGTGATAAATTTATAATATCATATTTAAAAAAGCAACACAAAAAATTCTCCATATTTCACATTCATACAATTTGTGGTCCACCACCTTTATTTTCTCTAAAAAACGTGCCAATTCTACAATACTTTTTTTTTTACTTCCTATGCAAATGACAAAAACTGTTTGTCTGTCCTTTTTATATTTTGATTTTTTTTATTTTTTGTTTTTTCAATTCCATCCTCTCCTTTTCGACACTTTAATAGTAAATTTTTTCAATTTCTTTATTATTTTATGTTTTTTATAATTCTTTTTGTTTTGAAATTTACAGGATATTTTAGATTTTTTTTTAAATGTGTTGTTAATTAATAAATTTTTTAATTTTAAATTTTGATATTTACTAATTTTTGTCTATAATTTAAATTAAATTATAGATTTTTTTTTTTTGCATAATGAAACAAATTTTTTTAATGAGAATAAAATATTTTGCATAATGGAGCAAAATTTTTTGCATAATAAGGCAAAAATATTTTGCATAATGAAGCAAATGTTTTTGCATAATGAGGTAACATAATGAGTAATCTTTTCGTACTATAAGTATCACAAGTACAATTTCAACTAACAGGTAACACAACGAGTAATCTTTCCGTACAACAAGTGTATATCTTTGAACTAATTTTATTTTTTATATCTAATCTAGTAATTTAAAACTAAAATAGATAATATCTTGCAAACCTTTTATTTTTAGTAGTAATTTAAAACTAAAAATTAAGGAAATAACCTAATAGTATTACTCTTTTGTGAGAATAGTACTAGGAAATAATCTAATAGTATGTAATACTAAACTGAGTAGTTCCTAATACCATCCTCACAAAACAGTTATACTATTAGGATCACAACATCAATACTTGTAAATAGAATCACTAAATCACTAATCCAATTGATAATCACACACCATCATGAATAATTACATCGTATTTTATCCACAAAGAAAAAAAACCTTCTATTCACAAGATCTCGTTCCAAAAAAATTAATATGACATAATTAATTATAATAAAAAATGTAATACGATGTAATTAATTATTAAAAAATATCATTTGAAAAATTTGTACACGGAATTCAATTTTAAAATAAAATTTTCAGTTTAAAAATATATAATTTTTATTAAATTAACCGGTTCAAATGTATTTTTTGAAATAATAAATCATATTGAGTTTTAATATAGACAAAACCCTAAATTTATATGATAAATTAAAACGTTCTAATTACTCAAAAAATTAATATTCTAAGTTTACACGATCTTATAATTAATTAATTAATTAACCATTTGTTACATGTTCTAAAAAATTATGACTTGAGTCTTCCCGTAATATATACCTTCCCGAATTCATACACTATCACTTCCTACTTAATAGATAATTACTATTCAAATCGTATTCAAATTTTTGAATTAGTCTTCTCCTTCCCAATCAATTACTAAATAACCGTCAATTACTAATTAATCACGTCTTCCCTAATCACCTAAATAATCGGCAGTTTTAAATTAGTATTCCCCATTAATCACTTACTAAATTATCATCCTATTTTAAATCTTAATTTAGTAATTTAGGTAAATTAAATTTATTAAAAATAAAAAAAATAAATTTTATTTTAAATTTTAAAATTAGTCTTCCCTAATCTTAATCCCTTATATTTCAGAGTTTTTTTTAATCCTACGTGCCCTTTCCACGATTCAGGAATTTGAAATTCTGAAATTCTAGCCTGCTGTTATATTTTCACTTTTTTTTTTCCATGCGGTTATATTTTCACAGTTTTTTTTTCAAAATCATTCTCTCACTCCGTACACCTATTTATACACGAGTCTGGATCATCTCCATTTATTTGTGTAAATTTCTCCTAAAATTAGGAGAGAGGATTCATGGGCATATATACACACATCATCCACGCATAAACAGACGTTTCTCGCGCCCGATCTCATTTCTACTCAGGCCAGGGGAACTTTTGATCCTTTGATCCTTCGGTAACACAAATCTCTATAATTTATAAATCGGAGTACACTATATCTTAATTTTATTTGAGATTATGATTACTGAAAAGTAACATCACGATTGTGTTTTCATCTCATTTTATGACGTCAGCAAAGGAAACTTCATCCATCTTTTTTTTTAATAATAAATTAATTTTACTTGATCGTGTATGGTCTCACTACGAGACAATTCTCACAATTTTTTATTATTTAAAATATATATTATGAGTTCAACACTTCTTACGTAACTACCTCCCCAACTCATTTAATATATATATAATAAATTTGAAAAAACATTTGAATATATCAAAAAAATAATTATAATTTTAAAATATGTCAAAATTATAAAAATTTTGAACCAAAATTAATCTGTACGTATTAAAACATTTTTTAAACTGTTCATATTAAAGTTAAATCAAAACAAAATATTTGAATAAATCAAAATTAAAATTAAAATTATAAAAATATATAAAGATTATTTAAAACAAAATTAATTATGCAACCATTTTAACTTTAAAAGTTTTCATATTAAATTTAAATCAAACCAAAACTTTTGAATTAGTCAAAATTAATATTAAAATTTTAAAAATATGTCAAAATTATATTTTTTTAAAAGAAAAATTATTTACTAATTCACGTGATATATAGCAATAACATAAAAAATGTTATTTACCATTTACCTAAAACATAATTTTACGAAGTACCATTTAAAAATTTGTGTTGAATTAACTAAGTGAAAAATAATATCAAATTTTTTAATTTTCAAAATTGCAGTAATTTTAAACAAATAATATATTAATGGTTGCTAAATTCGTGGTTTCAAATCGTGAACATTGAATTAATAGCAGAAAAATCCATTTTTTTTTGGGTAAATTAGAATTTTAATATTATTTTACTTTTTTTAACATTAACTGAACAACAACAAAAGTAATTGAAAGACACAGAATATTAAACAAAATTATTTATTGTTACAAAGTTGTGAGTTATGGGATCTGCACATAAATTTTAAAAAATGCTGAAGAAAAAAAATTTAAATATCTCTTTTTTATTAACAATACAAAACTACTGTTGAAATATAAAATTAATAAAAATATTAAAAAAAATTAAATATATAACAAAAAAAATTAACTAAAATATTTACAATAAAATATACATTAAAAAGTTTAAAAAAATTAATTCACCACCCGTTCAATTCATATTTTAGCAAGAAATTTTTGATATTAAGTATAACCGTGTTAAATTAATTCACTACCCCATTAAATTTTTTAATATTATTTAAAAAAAATATTTGAATAAGTCAGAATTAAAAATATAATTTCAAAAATATGTCAAAAAGTTTAATTTTTTAAACCAAATTAATTACGCAAAAATTATTACTTTAAAACCATACTATACTTTAACCAAAACAAAATATTTAAAATTGTCAAAATTAAAATTAAAATTTTAAAAATATGTTAAAATTATAAAAAAAATTAAAACTAAAATTATTACGAATTTACCTAAAATATAGCAGTAACATAAAAAATATATTATTAATAAATTAACCTAAATAATTATTTACACTTATATTTTCTAATTATCCTAACAAAAAAATAAAACCGTCCATATTAAATTTAACATATACAAAACTTTTAAATACGTCAAAATAAAAATAAATTTTTTAAAAATATGTAAAAATTATTTACGGATTTATCTAAAATATAGCAACAATATAAAAAAATATTACAAATTTACCTTAAAAAATTATTTATGAATTTACTTAAAAAATAATTCACGAATTTACATCAAATTATTTACGGTTATATTTTATAATTATCCCAACAAACGGTTAAAACCGTTCATATTAATTTTAAGCCAAAACAAAATATTTTAATATGCCAAAATTAAATTTTAAGAATATTTCAAAATTATAATTTTTTTAAATAAAAAATATTTAAGAATTTACCTAAAATATAGCAATAACATTAAAAAAATATTGTTTACAAATTTACCTTAAAAAATTATTTAAAAATTTACCTAATATTATTAACGATTGTATTTTTAATTATCTTAACAATTCTTAATTTTAAATTTTTTAAATCTTATCAATTATAATAAAAAAGATCGATTAACTAAAATTTTTATATTAAAACATACATTAAAATTTTTAAAAAAAAAATTAATTCACCTCCCACGCGGTTTATATACTAGTCAATTACTAAATAACCGCAAATTACTAATTAATCATGTCTCCCCCAATCACCTAAATAACCGGCAATTTTAAATTAGTATTCTTCATTAATCACTTACTAAATAACCGCCCTATTTTAAATTTATAATTTATGCAAATTAACATTATTAAAAGTTGAAATATTAATATTTTTTAAATTTTGAATTAGTCTTCACCTATCATTTCCTAAATAATCAGTCTATATATATATATATATATATTTATGTCATTTCTGACTATATATATATCTTTCTAAATTTTTTGAATATATATGCAAATTACGAGAAATAAAAACTTGTTGGAGGGAATTAACCCGCCATAATTGGGATAGAGGGAATCAGCCCGCCTTAAGCATAATTAGGGGGGAATGATGCCGCCACTAATGACATGGTTATTAATGGAGTTAATTAATTAATTTTTATTTAATTAAAGTATATTATAGATATTGGACGTCCACATTCTGGACAAACATCTTTACCGTTTTTAAAAGTAGAAGCATTTTTTTTTTTGCCTATTTTTATCGATAAAAAATATAAGTGCCTATTGTTAGAAGTTAGAGGCAATTTTTTTTTTTTAATAAAATACTTATAACATGTTTTCATCCACTTATTTAAGCACTTAAAATATATTTTACTAAAGCAATATTTTTCTACTTTTGGCTTTTCACAAAACACTTCACACACTTTTGGAGAGAGTTTTATCATCTACTTCTCATACTCTTTTTTTACTCAATTTTTTTTTTCAAACACCTCTTTTTATATCATTTCTTAAAATCTCTTTATTTTAAAATAACCTTTATTTTTAATTTTACTACTAAAATCACTTAATAACATTTTTTTATTTCTTCTAGTGCTTGCAAACAGGCACTTAGTTGCAACTGACCTACTGAACATTTATATATATATATATATATATATATATATATTTGAGGTGGAGTCAAATTAGTAATTAACTTAATTTATATATATATATATATAATTATATGGGTCAATTTCATAGTGATAAATTTATAATATCATATTTGAAAAGCAACACAAAAATTTCTCCATATTTCACATTCATACAATTTGTGGTCCACCACCTTTATTTTCTCTGAAAAACGTGCCAATTCTACAATACATTTTTACTTTCTATGCAAATGACAAAAATTGTTTGTCCGTCCTTTTTCTATTTTGATTTT
Organism: Prunella vulgaris; assembly: GCA_026898435.1. Classification (NCBI taxonomy): domain Eukaryota; kingdom Viridiplantae; phylum Streptophyta; class Magnoliopsida; order Lamiales; family Lamiaceae; genus Prunella; species Prunella vulgaris. The sequence goes on from JAPKLY010000047.1 coordinate 331,868, forward strand.
TTTTTTCAATTCCATCCTCTCCTTTTCGACACTTTAATAGTAATTTTTTCAATTTCTTTATTATTTAATGTTTTTTATAATTCTTTTTGTTTTGAAATTTACAGGATATTTCTATTTTTTTAAAAATGTGTTGTTAATTAATAAATTTTTTAATTTTAAATTTTAAAATTTGATATTTATTAATTTCTGTCTATAATTTAAATTAAATTATAGATTTTTTTTTGCATAATAGAACAAAAAAATTTGCATAATGAAATCAATATTTTTAATGAGATTAAAATATTTTGCATGATGGAGCAAAAAAATTTGCATAATAAAGCAAAAATATTTTGCATAATGGAGCAAATGTTTTTGCATAATGAGGCAAAATTATTTTGCATAATGGAGCAAAATATTTTGCATAATGAGGAAAAATTATTTTGCATAATCATAAAATACATAAATAATTTTTTTTTATAAAATGTAAAAGAATTTGTATAATACAATATATTTTTTTTCTTAATTCAAAAACAATTATTTGAATAGCAAAACAGAGTTTGAATCACTATTCGTCCCATAACTATTTGACAAAATAAATTTAGTCCCAAAATTAATTTTTCATCAGATTTAGTCCTAAATTTTCTAATAAAGTCCAATTTTAGTCCCAAAATTAATTTTTTATTAGATTTAATCCCAATTTTTTTGATAAGGTCCAATTTTAGTCCCAAATTAAATGTGAAAAATTGAACCTTATCAAAATTAGGATCAATTTATAAATTTATGTGTATTTATTAAGAATATTGATTTGGTGAATTCCTAATTATTTGTTAGAGATCAATTTACAAATCCAATTTAATATAATGTAAATAATTAAATAACTTCACCACTGAACACGTTGTAAAATATATATTGAAATTAAACAATAAATATAAGAACGCGCGGGTTTGCAAAAATTGAAATTCCCAGAATTCCTAGCCAAGATTTTGCTGCAAAACAATAATAAATAAAAACATTATATATATATATATATATGTTAGTTTAAAATGAAATTAATTCTTAAAGGTACGTTGGTCACCATAAACTGTAGCACGAATAAAATATGAATGATGTACAATTATTTTCATGTTTATATAAAAATAGAGTAAATAACACAAATACACAGTTAAATTCATTTTAATCCCGTAATTTTATTTATTTATTTATTTTGCGGAAACTACACAAGGAGTTAGATTTTTCGATGAAATCTTATAAGTAATTCCATCGTCAAAATTTACTCCCAAAGACGACATCATTTTGTAACACGCTTTTGGCACGTGAAATACAAAATTAATTTTATAGCTTTTATCATCACAAAAGATTCCAAAAATTAGTGTGTTTTGTTAAAAAGTTAATTAAATAAAATTGGAACTTATAAAAAAATATTCACTTTTCACATTTAATTTTGAATTAAAATTGGACCTTATAAAAAAATTTGGGACTAAATCTTATAAAAAATTAATTTTGGGACTAAAATTAGAATTTATTAGAAAATTTGGGACTAAATCTGATGAAAAGTTAATTTTGGGACTAAATCTATTTTGTCAAATAGTTATGGGATGAATTGTGATTCAAACTCAGCAAAACATACATTTGCATCTCAAAAATAATTATTTGAATAGCACTGGATACATTTGTATAATCGACTAAGAAAATTGCATAATTGATTAAAAAAATGAATAATTTTTTAAAAGAATTGAATAATAGTCTAAAAATCAAAAAAGAAGAAGAGAGGCTCAGATCATTGTTATTGGACAAAAAAGAAAAATTAGGACACACAATGGCTGCAAAAACACCGGTTGCATGCGATTAAAAACTGCATGCCATCCGGATCGCCTCAACAAGTTACAGTTTAATTTTCTCCGCCCTAAGAATCAAGAAAATCAAGAAAAATTATGCATCATAGCCCCAAAGTTAAGAAAAATCAAGAAAATAATGCATCACAGCCCCATAATCAACAAAAACTGCATCATATTTCATAAAATAACAGATATGGAGAAATTGCATCATATTCCATAAAAAAACAAAAAACAGATCTGGAGAAATCACATCAACAAAAATAGCATCATATCCCATTATTTCTCAAGTAGATAGACTTGCAGTGCATTTAGTAGAGTAATGAAAATATTGATCATCATCCATGTGAGTATCCTTAATAAATTATGTGGAATCTCGATAATTTATATATATGTCTCATTCACCCTCTACTATCATAGTGTGCATGATGATACAAGCCATCGTAATTCTACCCATTAGAAGTTTATCCCAAATAAGACAAGGTTTTCTACTTCTACACGCATATTGTCCAGCCCACGCTGTACGACAATCTTTCGTAAATTTTTATCATATATAAAAAAGATTTATACAATTAACAAAATATTAGAATATTTATGCATTTATACAAGTGTTATTTGTTTTCTTACCTATGTAAACCCTATTTACTTTTCTTCTAGTAGTACAAAATTTAAGTGGGTCCCTTTTTCATTTTCATTTTCATTTTTAAGGTATTCATTGCAAAAATTCAAAGGAAAGTTAAAAGAGGGATAAGATTCAAGGTTTACTGTTTCCATGTCTCCATCCATCTTTCCTCCCGTATGCAATAACTTAATAATAGTGATGATTATAACAATACACTGTACCCCATCCTAATAAAGTTTTATTTGTCCTAAAAAATAGACTTGTAGATTTTTGTATGAATTAAAAAAAATTATGTCTAAAAAATAAGTATAATAGTCAAATTAAATATAAAATAAAATATTTTAAAAATATTGTGTGTGAAGTTCAACAACAAATAAAAATTATTTAAAAAATTTAAACTTTAAAATATTTATAATATAACATGATGTAATTTACATACAATTTGCAAAATTAAATGTACATAATATAGAATTAATGTATTGTTAATTGTATAAATCATATCAACCATTTTTTTTTAAATCAAATATTATTAACAAAATAACCCTATTAAAACTCATTATTCCTTATATTTTGTTCATATATATTTGAATGAAATCAAAATTTTAACCCATTTCATATCTTATACTTCATATATAACAATAAAAAATAAATTATGAAGTAAATTTATCATAAAATTATATTAAAATTGAATAAAAGAATTAAGTGGGCAAATCGAGTTGACCATAACTCTATAAGGTTCAGTTCTCCGAAGCTTCGGACTAAGACATTTCATAGTAAAAGGGACTTATTTAAACAATTTCAAAAAATGCTAATTATAAATATGTGCCTAATACATATAAGATCATTTATAATAGTGTAACTATAAATAGGAATACAGAAGAATTTCATATTAGGGTCCAAATTTTATGGTAAGTCTCAATATAAGACTTTAATTTTGAAGTGTCTCAAATTAAGATCTACATTTTAATTTTTTCTCAATTTAAGATCTAATTTTATTATCTTTGTCTCGATTCAAGGCCCGATCCATTTATCTTTATTTTAATTTAATTTTTTTTATAAGAAACTCAAAACATAATAATATTTTATTTCGAATTAAGATTAAAATATAAAATTAAAAAATTAGAATTTTTATTTAATATTCATATTTGACGTAATTAATTATTTTTTTCAGTTCATCGTTCAACCAGAAAAAAAATTAAAGTATGTTTAATACTTACATAAAATTTTATTTATTTATTTTAGTTTGATATATTATACCTAAAAATAATTAAATACAGAAAAATTATTATGTTAGTAAAGCTTTAAAAAAATAAAGATAAATGGATAGAACCTTGAAATCAGACAAAGATAATAAATTTAGATCTTAAATTGAGAAAAAATCAAAATGTAGATCTTAATTTGAGACGTTTCAAAATTAAAGTCTTATATTGAGACTTACCTTAAAATTTGAGCCCTAATATGAAATTATTCCATAGGAATACCAATTAAAAAATTCATGAATCAACCCATGCAATTGCATGTTTTGAAAAAAATGAATTTGTTTCTTTTGAGTAACCTTTTTGCTTGAGCAAATCCTATCTACTGGTACTTTAGTTGACATTATCTGCTGTTAATATGTATGCATGCATCCACATTTTCTAATAGAAATTGCAACAACCACCATCTTCATCAAGCAAAGCAGTAGTAGGCGTTATGTGTAAAAGTGAGAATATTAGTGCAAAATATTTATTTATTAAAAAAACATTTGATATAATGTGTAAAAATGAGTGTATGTGTATTTAAAATGAAAATAAAAATTGTAATATTTCTATTTTAGGTAAATTAACTATTTATTATGGACAACCGTTTAAGACAATGTGGACCATTTATAATGGACGGATGGAGTAGTTTTTTTAAGATATGTAGGTTTAAATTTGGGGTTTGATTGTAGGAATTTACATTATTGTTCGATTTTTTGGCAGGTTTAGATTATTGTAATTAAATTTGTAATTTTGTAATTAAATTTTGGGCATATGCATATATTTTTACTTTGTATGCAGAAAGAAAATTATTGCTATTCAAATTTAAATTTTGATTGTATGTACTATGTATGCAAAATCAAGAAATTTAAATATATGACTGTACCAATCGATATTTAAATGTATGGATAAAAAAATTGGATAAAAAAATTGAAATATTGCATATGTGAATAAAATTAGTGAAATGAAAATTTTAGACCATAAAAAAATAAAAATATTTTTAAAAAAATCTATGAGTATAATAAAATAATAAAAAATAGATACTTCTATAAATTAATTGTACAAAAAAATAAATTTGAATTCCATAAAAAAGAAATAAAAAATGAATTCTAAAAAGTTGCCATATAGAATTAAACGTTCAGCAATAAAAAAATGTGTAAAAAAAAAGAAAATAATTGAATTATGTAAAAAGAAATGAAATAAAAAATAAATATAAATAAATATGAAAAATAAAAAGCTGACACTCAAATGGATTTGACCCATCTCATATGTCAAAACTTAAAAATAGAGGCAATCCTTATAACATAAGATATTTTATGATCTTCTTAGCAAATAGTGAATTATAAATTGCCATGTTTTGTAATTATTTTTTATAAATATTAAATTTATTAATTTAAATGTGTTTATTTAAAATAAATAAAATTATTTATTTATTTAAAATATGCATATTTTAAATGAAAATTTTATTTTAAAAAACAAATACACTAATTAGGTCTACTGACTATGATTCTTATAACATCTGTATATGATGTAGTTAAACTAATGAATCCGAGAAAGTAGATCTTTCATGAGCAGTTTAATAAGACCAACATGAAAAATTTTGGAAAAATATAATTTTCTTTTTAACTTTTATTGATTTTATTTTTCATCTTCTTAAATTTTAAATTTTAAATTTAGTTTTGACTTACAACAAATTATGACTTTAGTTCTATGATTGATTGATCGGATATAACAAGTCACATGACTTTGTATTTTATCCTTTTAAATTTAATTATTTAACTTATAAAAAATAATAATTTTGGTCCTGCAACCGATTGAGTAATCGAGTATAGCAAATCACTAAACCAAAATCATAATTTTTATAAATTAGAGAACTAAATTCGAAATTAAAAAACCAGGTGGATTAGCTAGCTCACCTATCCACTGGACTCTTTACTTGATTGAGTGACCCGAGTTCGATTCTCTCTGGGAACGAATTAGGAAGAAGATATAAAGTTAGCCTAGAAATATTCTCGAAGTGTTTAGAAACTTTAGTAAACTAACTTCTAACCACCAATATTTATCGATAAAAAAAATTAAAAAAAAAAAATATATCATCAATGAAAATTAAAGGGTAATAAAGTATTTTGTCTAAAAATTTTAATAGACACATGCGAGAATAACAACCTCACAATGTGCGCGACAAGCGACAAAAACCGCACTTCAAGACAATTTTATTTTTATTTTCTTAAAAAAAAAACCACCAAAAGATAATAAGGTCAATAATGGCATCAGTTTCGTTTGTGGGATTTCGCTTTATTAATGTCGTCTTCCCCCAAAACCCGTTGATATATCGTCATTTCCGCACACTCCTCTCTATATATTCTTGCCTTGTAAGCAAACAGTAGCCAAATTCAAGTCAAATAATCTGTTTTTCCCCCTCGGCACTAAAGCCTACTCTCATTTCTGGTGTTGTGGAAAATCAGGAGATCATTAAACTCTCTCCTGATTTTCCGCATTCAACATGATTAACAGTCGCCAATTCTTCTACTTTGCATTCGTCGTAATTCAACTTGCATTGGCTCTAGATCCAGCTTCATCAGCGCCTGAAGGCGCTCTTGTTACAAAGATTCCTGGGTTTGCTGGCAATTTTCCCTCCAAACACTATTCTGGGTGAGAGAAGAAAGAATGTTCAACCCCCCAAGCCCCAGCCCCCTGTTTTTTTTCAACTGCTTCTTGATTTGACGCATTAATTTATTGTTTTCTTTTGTGGGGGTTTTGCAGGTACGTTACTATAGATAAAAATCATGGAAAGAAACTGTACTATTACTTTGTGGAGTCCGAAAGAAATCCATCAACAGACCCTGTTGTTCTCTGGCTTAATGGTGGTCCGGGGTGCTCTAGTTTTGATGGATTTGTTTATGAGCATGGTAATATGAGTTTTTTTTTTAATATATTTTTGTGTATTGGATTCTGAGTTGGAGTAATGCTGTATGACTTGTTTAGTACTTTAATGAAGATTTTGTCATTAAGAGGATGGGTTTGAACCTTTTATAAAATAATGTTCCTCCCTCCGTCCATGAAAATTGGACTACCCTTGTTGTGTACGGTTATTAAGAAAAGTAGATGTTGATGTGTAAAAGTGAGTGTATTAGAATAAAAAAATATTTAATTATTAAAAAAGTACTTGATGTGATGTGTAAAAGTGAGTATATGTGTATAAAAAAATGAAAATAGTGATTGTAAGTTTTCCATTTTAGATAAATAGACCATTTATTGTGGACGACCATTTAAGGCAACGTGGACCATTTATCGTGGACGGAGGGAGTAATTGTTAGGTAAAGGTTTCTTAGAATGTTCATATTTGGTAAAGATTTCTTAGTTTGGTGGGGACCTTGATTGAATTTCTATTATTGGCCTTACATTTGCTTCAGTATGACTTTATGTCGGGTAAGATTGAGTAAGTTTTAGATTTTGAGATTAGTTTTGTGAAAATAGATATCGTGTGTTATGTATTGTCAATGACTGCACATGGTCCAGAAATAATATCACCAACTCCCTGTTGATCTGTTTGGCGATTGTAAAAGTTTATTCATAGAGGTTCCTATGTTGATTTCATTGGTCTTCTTACTCTTTGCTTGGTGAATGATGTCTTTTATTACATGTTAAGAAAACAACCAATTTTTGAATGTTATCTGTTGCTTCAGATTTCAACCATGGTTCGGTATTATTGAAAAATTTGCATTAACGACAGTAGCATTGTTCGATATATTTGTAAGAATGTGCTTTTAAGCAATGACCTACTCAGTTTTTGTGAGAGAGAAATATTACTTTCTTTTAATTTGTATTCGTTGTTAATATGCAGGCCCCTTCAATTTTGAGGAAGGAAAGCCACGCGGCAGCCTTCCCACACTACACCTTAATCCATACAGTTGGGCCAAGGTTATAATTGTTAATATTATAGATAGATCAATTCTTCTTTGTCATGCAAACTATAGAACCGTGTACTATACTTCAAAAGTATATTTGTGCAATTACGAGATTCAAAAGTTGAAAACCATTCTTTGGCATTCCAGGTATCCAGTGTTCTATACTTAGACTCCCCTGCTGGTGTTGGATTATCTTACTCAGCAAATGAATCTGATTACACAACGGGGGACCTAAAGACTGCCTTTGACTCCCATACATTTCTCCTTAAGGTGACATAATCTCGTTAAAGTTTGATTTTCAGACTATGATAGTTAAATGATCAACTTCGACCATCAATGACTGTGTATATTATCTTGTTAGTGGTTTGAGCTCTACCCAGAATTCTTGTCCAATCCATTTTACATATCCGGAGAATCATATGCTGGAGTTTATGTCCCGACTCTGGCTTATGAAGTAGTCAAAGGTAATTGTCTACACTAAGTGATTGTTATTGAATTAAAGACGAAAATTGATTTGGTTCAATTTTGTAGGATTGGATGCTGGTTTAAAGCCAACCCTCAACCTCAAGGTATAATTACATTTTATTATAACTCCATCTCTTGATTGCAGCAAGTAATATCTTAAATTACAGGGGTATTTGGTGGGAAATGGAGTTTGTGATGACGTGTTTGATGGCAATGCTCTTGTACCATTTACTCATGGGATGGGCCTTATATCGGATGAACTTTATGAGGTATGTGGTTCTTTTTCCTTGTTTTATGTTTTATTTTTCTTTTTCTGGATTATTCAAACGTGCTGTTTCTATGTCTGCTTAAGATAGGGCAAAAAGGTTTGCCCTGCCGTCATTCTTTTTTTGGGAAAAACTTGATAAGTAGAACTGTTGAACAACTGATGTGATCTGTGATGATGGTTTCATAAAATATAGAATCAAGATTCTTCAATATTTAATATCTGAAAATAATGGAAAATGAGAGTTAAATTCTGAAGGAACTCAGTGTCTTTCATCGACAATGTTCTCATTTTTGTGCTTCACCTTGCAGGGAATTAATACTGAATGCCAAGGTAATTATTACAATCCCATGGGTGAGAATTGTGAAAACAAGCTCGCGAAAGTCAATGAAGTAAGACACAAACTTGCTAGATTCTAATAATTTTTAAATATTTATCCATTTACATTCATTAAAATTTCGGCGGTTTCAGCTTATCAAGGATCTAAATATATACGACATTCTTGAGCCATGCTATCATGCCCCATCAAGCATAATTCAACTCGAGAACTTGAAATTGCCTCACAGCTTTAGGAGATTAGGCGAGACTCAAAGGCCTTTACCTGTTAGAAAAAGAATGTTCGGCCGTGCATGGCCTTTTAGAGCTCCTGTAAGAGAAGGATACATCCCATCTTGGCCGGAACTTCTGGGCGAAGAAAATGTCCCCTGCACTGTAACTAATACAAACTTCCTCTCTCTTTCTATATGTATATATATATACCATGTACATTATAGTATGGTACAAATAATATATGATGTCCTTACAATCCTTGTTTTTGAAAACAAAATACATAGAGTGATGAAGTTGCAAGCGCGTGGCTGAACAATGAAGAAGTTAGGAAAGCAATTCATGCTGACAGTGTAAGATTTTATATATTTTCTCGTAAAGTTAAGTTTCTGAGTAGTGAACTAAAAACTGAATCGGGATCAGGTAGATGCATCAATTACGTGGGAGCTGTGCACAGACAGAATTAAATTTTATAGTGATGCTGGGAGCATGATCAAATATCACAAGAACCTCACGTCACGAGGGTATCGAGCCCTCATATACAGGTACATTAAACATTCAGGTGTGTTTGGTTTAAAGGATTAAATCGTCAATCCGCCGAAAACATGCATGTTTTGGGCGGATAGATAATTTTATCGTTTCAACCAAACATATCCTCAGAGTCTTGAATTACCTAACTTTTTGTAAGAAAATGCGTAAGGGTGGGGCTATTCAAACTACAATTTCTTTTTAACACAAGCAGGGTTAGTCAAACATACTCATAAAAGTAAAAGTACTCATTATATGATCCTCAAAAATACACTTAATATGTTTTTGTAAATTTATTATTTCATTTTAAGCTTCTTGGTCCTCTAATTCGATCTTAAAAATGAAATAAATAAAAGTAGACTTTAAAACCATTTCCTGGATGGGTCATAGAAGAAGAAGAAAAAACGAGCTTAAAATATGTTTGATCAAATTAGAAGAAAAAACGAGCTTAAAATGAAATGTGTAACCATTATAAAAGACAGACATTTTTGAGGATTTTGAGGGGTACTTTTGATCTTTTAAAGTATGTTTGACCAAATTAGAGTGTGTTAAGGGGAAATTGGGTGGTGGAATAAGAGAGTCTTTTGTGAGACAGTCTTATACATGATATGGTGCCTCACTTTCGTACCTGAATCATATTCTCCTTTATAATATGACGGTTTGGGCTCCTTCTCATTTATGAGAATGTCTCATGCAGGTTTTTTTGCCATATATAATTGCAGTTTTTACACTGAGACACACTGAAAAAACTAAACTCCTACAATTATTAGTTCGAGTGTATCTTTTTGATCCAACTCAAGAAATGGCTCAAATGTTAGTTTTGTTTTGTGGCAGCGGGGATCATGATATGTGTGTTCCATATACGGGAACCCAGGCCTGGACGAGATCAATCGGATATAAAACCATCGATGAGTGGAGGCCTTGGATGCTCGATCGCCAAGTTGCAGGGTGCGTAACAATCAATGTCATCAATTATAATTTTAATTTTTACTGTTGCAAAACGAAAAATTACTGCCGATATAGTCCTTCCACACGAAAATTTGACGTGGTGATCGATTCACATTTGCTGTTTTGTACACAGGTACATTCAGGGTTTTGACAACAATCTCACTTTTATCACTATTCTGGTAATTACAGTTACAATTATCTGGGATTTTACTAAAATATTTGTTTATCAAGAAAAGCAATAGGGATTTCACTATGTGTTTCTGAGCCAGTGAGCCTCATCTGCAGGGAGCTGGGCACACTGTCCCGGAATACAAACCGGCTGAAGCATTGGCGTTCTACTCTCGTTGGCTCTCCGGTGTAAAAATTTGAAACGAGCGGTTTCAGGGTAGGGAAGATCATAGTAATATCTCACTGTCCTTCTAAGTTTCTCACTCCTGGTTGATGACTGAAGAGATCAAGCTATGGAGCAGAAGAGGCTTTATTTGGTGAAGAAAATATGATGTAGCATTGTTTATGGACCAGCTATTTCTGGCTCATTAACTTCAAATAATACTTCCCTGGATTTATATATCAATATATGTAAAATTATGTACTACCAAGGATGAAAATATCGATATCGACGGAAATATCGGTACCCTGAATTTATGGATATATCGGTGGAAATATCGATATCGAATATCGATATCGGTAAAAAATAGAAAATTCACGGAAATTTCATTAAAATGATGGAAATTTAACATGAAATTTTAGACAATATTATTACTAGTCTTAATACATTAATTGAACTTAAAATCTCAATAAAATGAGAATCTTACAACAAACATATCAAGAAAACATACGTAAGACATATAAAACGATACAACAATTGTTCATAATTATTGAATATTACACAACTAATACCAAAATGATGTCCTATGAGCCTCAAATGTAAAAGAAGAAAGACCATCTTGGTCTAAGCAATAATGGTATCAAGTCATCAAATTAGAGAAAAAATATTTCCGGAAATTTCCCGAAATTTTCCGAAATTTTGACCGATAAATTACCGAAATTTTCACGATATTTCTCGATAATCTGCACATTTTGAATTACCCTGGACCGATATCGAAATTTCGCCGAAATTTCCCGAAATTTTACCGAAATTTGACCGAAATTTTGGAAAAATAATCGTTCAAGTGAATTTCCATATCGGTACCCTCAAATTTCCGAAATTTCGACGAAATTTCGGCAAAATTTCGCGAAATTTTAATCCTTGTGTACTACTACTATGTTATGTCCTCGTCAAGGGCCAGCACTTGTAACTTATAAGTTCTTCCCTGTCTCATTATTTAATGGGAAAAGCACAAAAAAGTTTATAAAAGTTTTGTATTTGTAAATTGATATATTTTGCATTGAAAAAAAAATTTATGCTTTGCAAACAAAATTTATGTATTTATGTAAATATTTTGGATTTATTTGTAAATATTTTTTATTTAATTAGTTCAGTTTTGATGTATTAAATTTATTAGGTATGATTTTTTATGTAGAATATATAAATGTATGTATATATATATATATATATATATATATATTTCTAATTTAAGTTAGACAGACTTCTTGTATAATATTTAATGGGATTAAAATTTTTACTGTCTAATAACCTATTTTCAATTTGAATTTGATCCATATAAATTACATATTTTGATATTGATTCTATAAATTTAAAATATTTTAATTTATATTATTTTAAATTTGTAATTCATATGAATTAATGTCAAAATGTGTAATTGATATGAATCAAATTTAGAATTGTAACAGGTTATAAGATTGTAAAAACTTTAATCCCGTATTTAATTTTGTTAAAAATATTTAATCACTTCAGAAAGAAAAGCTTACTGTAATTTGAAATTTTGATGATATAAAAACGATACTTAAAAGAGTATTGACTTTTTTTAGGTGTACATAAAGTGCATTTTCAGTTGAATTAGTTATTTTCTTTAAAAAGTATTTCTTCCATTCTATAAATGATTTTCATTTTATTTTTGGTTTAGATATTTCAAAATTATTTACATTCACAAATTTACATAAGCCAAATTGCCAATATTTTTTAGTCCACACATACCCACGATTCAAAAAGTTCACAAAAATTATCCGTCAAAATGACAAAATTTTCACTTTCTTTGCCAACTTATTTTGTTTTATGTGTCTAATAAATAGTTCAAGTAAATATAATATTTTACTAAAAATAAAAATAATTGCACTCATAAAAATAATTGATATTGTTAAAAAATATATTTAAGTTGTACATTTTCCATTTCAAAATTCTTTTATATGAACTACATGTATATTAAGAAAATGAGATTTAATATTATTTTATGAGCAATACTTGTGTAGAAATTTCTACCGTAAAAATATTCATTTTAAAAAAATTCACGGGCCTAAACCGGGTCAGGTCGAATTTGGGCAAAATTCGCGTAACTTATAATTCTAGGTTTTTTCGCTCCGATGTATGTTACAATTTGGGTAAATGCGTGTTACTATTAGGTAAAATATGTGTTACTAATTCTTAAAAAATTAATTTTTTGTACTTTTCAACTAACTATAAGGAAAATATGTATGTTTGCAAGAATAAATATGCGTCACTTGATTTATTTTTCATTCCCTTTGTTGATTTATGTTGATAGTATGATGTTCATGTACTAATACATCTTTTAACATCTTACATATGTTATATAAAGTACAATATATATTTTTCTAAGAACAAATAAATAGTTGTATATACAGTAACACACATTTGATCTTGTAGTAATACACATTTACTCTAATTATAAGTTTATAACACATGTGTAGTAACACACATTTACTCTAATTGTAACACACAATTGCAGTAACACACACTACTACAATATTAAGCTTGCATAGCTATACTTAGAAAGCTCATTGACAAATGAGCTCTCTAATCATATAAGAAAATTAAAAAAATATGTATATATATATATAAAGTCTAGATAGCGGTTAAAAACCGCATTAATTAAAAAAAAGTTTAAAAAAAAAAAGAAAAAAACATTAGAAAGCTCATTGACACATTTACTCTAACTGTACCACATATTTGCAGTAACACACATTTACTCTAATTGTAGCACATATTTGCTCCTCAATTTGTGTTATTATATAAGCAAACACGTGTTACTATATGATAAAATGTATTTTTGTTAAGAACAAATATGTGTTACATTTAATGAAAAATATTTATTTCTAAAAAAACAAAAGAATATGTGTAAAAATAACATTTAGTCTAATTGTAACATACATTTTGTCTTAAAGTAACATGCATTTGCCTAAATTGTAACATATCTGGGAGCGAAAAAAATTGAAAATATAAGTTGCGCGAATTTTGAAAAAAAATGTCCAAATTCGACCCAACTCGGTTAGACCCGCAAATTTTTAAAAAATGGATATTTGTATTGTAGAAATTTGTATATAAGTTTTTGTCTTATTTTATTATCACACTCACAAACAATCACTTTATTCTCCTCTTAATTATTTCATAATATCTTTATTTAAATTTGGAAAGAGGGTGTGTCATGTGTTTGTGTGGAAGTATTAAAAATTAAAAAAAGGGAGACTTACTAATAAGGTCAAATCGTTTACTCTAACCACATATAATGATGCCTACTTTTAATTGTTACAACCAAGGTCAAAACAAGATTTTGTGTATCATTGAGCTTATGTGTGTACTTGTGACTAAACGAGTGTACTATACTGCATTTAATTGTACCTCGGATACTATTTGAGCAATTATGACACTGACAAAACTGCGATTAATGTGACGTGTGTCACTGTTCACGTCACATCGTGTACTATTTGAGCAATTATCAGCGATAATTACCGATCATAAATTCCGGCGATATGTACCATTGAACAAATTGGTGTACTATTGCTTCTGTACCACAATGATTCGTAATGTACTATAGTATTGATTATTGTACCATTGCATCTGTTTTCCGGCAACACAAATTTACATAATTTTCCGGCAAAAAACGATGATAATAACTTACATTCACTCATAATTTTTCCGGCGAAAGGAGAATTGTTTTATCTTCTCCGGAAGCACATTAAGTAAACAAAAATCGAAAAAGCAAATCAGAAACCAAATGAAATAACAAAAAATTCACATTTCTCCAAGACTGAAAACAAAAATGAGTCGAGTTTCAATTAATTCACATTGGATATTTCTTCGGCATCTACTCTCTAACGGTGTCATACATTTAAGCCCACACACAATACTTTGTGAAAATTTATGCACAGAAGGGAAAAAAAAGGTCGTGGTTGTACTCCGTTGCTGAAACAGCTTCCCTGTTTGTGCCAAACACTCGTCGTGCAGCAAGCACAGTCCAGAATCGCGCCAAACGCCGTGTTGTTCGAAGCCCTCTATTTGCGGCTGTAACTCTTCCACCGCGCGCAACCACTGAAACTGCCGTTCAAAACTGCCCTTAGTCGCTGCTCTCACTGGAATCGATGCCCTGTTCCTCGACGCCTTCAATCGACAGAGCCACACCATGTTCGCCTGAAATCTGTCACCAATACTCACGCAAAATCTGCCCCTGTTCTCGCCAGATTCGACGCCTAGTCACCGGAATCAGAATCTGCCTCACGCAGTCGCTGGAGCTCTGCCGCATCCGATTCTTGAAGTCACTGCTGCCACCTATCGCCGAAATCTTCCCAATGATGGAAATTGCATACGCGATCGAAGCACAACGCCCAACACACCCAATCTCGCTGTTAACCGCCAGAATCTAACTTAAACCGCCGTGCCTGAAACACTCCGCTGCAATTATCTGGAAATCAAGCCGTCGCAACTCCTCAAATATGACAGAGGAGAGAGAGAGGATTGAGAGAGAAAGAGGGAGGCACTTTTAATTGGAATATGTGAGAGAGAGATGAACTTTTAATTTGGATAGGATTGATTTGATGGTCCAACCGTAAAGAAATGTGTTTTTAAGTTGTGGCTTTGACTTTAATTAAGGAACAGTACGTGTCTTAGCTGTTGTTTAATTAAAAATTATGGCTCTTGATGTAATTCTCTTTTAAAAAAAAAACAGAATAGAGAAATTACAATATATGGTTACCACCATGATACAATAACTTATCAAGAGCACCACCACATGATACAGAAGAGCGGTAGAGAAACCCATCCATGACTTCCACGCTTACCGAAACTATGATAAAAATATATTCTCAATCTGGAATTTTATTAGATTTAATTTTTATTTTAATTAATAAAATTAAATTTATTTTTCAAAAAGATAATATTTTATCCTATTAATTTATAATTTATTTTCCTTTAACACATAATATATATTTTTTAAAATTTGTGCATAAAGAAATAAGATAGAGATCTGTCATTTATTAATAAAAAAAATATCATTTTTAAAAAATAATAAAAATTTAATAAAAAATATTATTCACTTTTAATAAAAACGTTACTATTATTTATTAAAATTTTATTATTATTTTTAAATAATACTCCATCCATTCCATTATAAGTTGTTCATTTTGTCATTTCCGTCCGCTCCACTATATGTTGCTCATTTGTTTTTTTACTTTTTTTTTAGAAATTATTCTTCACTTCTTTATTATTATTTTTCATACTTTTTACATTATTTTTATTACTTTTTTCACTTTTTTTCATCACATCACTTATATTTTTTCACTTTTTCTATTACATCATTTATACTCCCTCCGTCCACTATAAGTTGCTCATTGATTTTGGGCACACGAATTAAGGTAAAAGTGAAAAAATATAAGTGACATGATGGAAAAAGTGAAAAAATATAAGTGATATGATGGAAAAAGTGAAAAAATATAAGTGATGTGATTGAGAAAAGTGAAAGAGTAATGTAAATAGTGTAAAAAGTATTGAAAATAACAATAAAGAAGTAAATAGTAGTTTTCAAAAAAGGTAAAAAAACAATGAGCAACATATAGTGGGATGGACGAAAATGGTAACATGAGCAACTTATAGTGGGACGAAGGGAGTACTTTTTCACTTTTATCTTAATTCATGTGTCCAAAAGTAACAAATAACTTATACCGGGACGGAGGGTGTAATAATTAATTATTAATAAATGCAACTCTGGCAATGCACAGTATCACTTAATTAGTACTTAATCAACAATAATTGAAATAGTCTCCTTCTCTCTCTCTCTCTCTCTACATTTTACTTACAGAGCCTAGTCTATTCTAATATAGTTTGTTAAACATGAGAGAGAAAAGTTTGTTGTGCCACCTAACACTGGTATTAGTGTTGACCTTCAAAACAGCTTCATCAGCACATGAAGCTGCCATCGTCAAATCCGTCCCTGGTTTTCATGGCACTCTTCCTTCCAAACATTACTCTGGGTATCACCATCACTCATATTTAACAATATATATATATATATATATATATTTTTTTTTAATTCTTATTTTATGGTTTAATTAATTAATTAAATCTAATTTTGGAAACAGGTATGTGAGCTTATATGGGAGTTTGGGCAAGAAATTGTACTACTATTTTGTTGAGTCAGAAAACAATCCATCCACAGACCCAGTTGTTCTCTGGCTTAATGGTGGCCCTGGCTGCTCTAGCTTTGATGCATTTGTTTATGAACATGGTAATGGATCATTAATGGATATTGGCTTTTCTTTTTTTCTTTTATTATGTCCAATTTTTTTGTTAGATTTTTAATTTATTGTGTAAGGTTCGTTCCTTAGAGTTTTGTTTTGAAATATTAAAAACAACTTTGAAAATAATTTTTTTTTTCAAAATTAACTGTTTAAAAAAATAATTTTAAAAGTTATTTTATAGTGTTTTAAAGTACCGTAACGCATTGGAAATACTCCTTTCGTTCCGCTATAAGTTGTTTATTACTTTTGGGCATACGAATTAAGGTAAAAGTGAAAAAGTATAAGTGATGTGATGGAAAAAGTGAAAAAGTATAAGTGATGTGATGGAAAAAAGTGAAAAAGTAATGAAAATAATGTAAAAAGTATTGAAAATAATAATAAAAAAGTGAATAGTAATTTTTAAAAAAGATAAAAAAATAATGAGCAACATATAGTAGAGAACAAAATAATACCATTAGCAACTTATAGTGGGACGGAGGGAGTATTATTTACTATAGAGGAATTTGACTCTGTTTTGAGGCTGGCCTACTTTTTGGCAAATTCTTGTATAGATAAGTATCAGTATTAATGGTTTTGCAGCATAATATTTACTCCGTTCTTAATTTCCAGAGATGTTTTTACTTCAATAATTACACAGTTTAAAAGGAGAATAATATGATATGTAAAGTTCATATTATTAAAATAATAAAATTAGTTGGATTAAATGCAAAAGTAATGATATTTTGTGTAAATATATGAATATTGTGAGGATAAAATTAAAATAATAATTTTTATTTATAGGATGTGAAAATAATTATGAAACGTATAGAAAAAAAATTATGCAAACAATTGTGGTAACAATATTAATTGATCACACTTTGTTATTTTCACAGAACACAAGTGTGATTCTTTTTTTTCTTTTTCTCATTTTTTTTTTTTTTGGGGATAAGACTAAACTCTTCTGATTGGCAATTCAAAGAACATGATAATGTGATTTCTGTTGATTGTTGGGTTGTATTATTCACCCACAGCTATGATGTCTTTCCTACTATTGCAACTATAAGGGCTGTTTGGTTGGAAACTTTTGAAGATGAGTAATGACAATCAAAATCATAGTGTGTGTTTGGAATGACTCTACTGTGACTTTTATTCCCAAAAACTAAGGAATTAATCACACTTCAACTATATGAGAATTGTGACTTTCATTCCATATCCTTTCAATTCCTTACAATTATACCAAACAGTCAGTCTAATGATTTCAATTTTGCTTTATTAAATTTTGCCTTAGATGTTAGCCATGAACACCATTCTTAGAAAAATGAATAACAATAATTTTATTTAAATGTCAAATTGCAGGTCCCTTCAATTTTGAAGCAGGAAAAGAACCAGGAGCCCTTCCCACCTTACATCTAAATCCATACAGTTGGTCCAAGGTTAAGTTTTCGTGTTATTGACAAATTACGTGTTCATCATTGTGTAACAGGAGATCTCACTCGAACAAAACTCTGCTTAATGAATGTAACTTGTACCACCTTTGTAGGTATCTAGTGTAATATATCTAGATTCCCCTGCTGGTGTTGGATTCTCCTACTCTGGAAATGTATCTGATTACACCACTGGAGACTTAACCACAGCTTCTGATTCACATACATTTCTCCTCAAGGTGCAGATTCTTTCCTATTACTCCCCCTATCCCAACATAATTTTCTCACTTTTTTTATATGGAAGTCCCAATTCTTTTTTCACAACCAAAAAAATGAAACAATTTACACTCACAAACGTCAATAAAATACACTTTTTATATTTTATTATTTAACTTCACACTAACATACTTCACTTTTGTGTCTCGTCTCGCTAGTGGTTTGAGCTCTACTCCGAGTTTCAATCCAATCCGTTCTACATAGCTGGGCAGTCGTACGCTGGAATTTACGTCCCGACTCTGGCTTACGCCGTGGCTCAAGGTAGGGGGATGTTTTGAGTGATCAGATTAAGCTGTTAGGGAGATCATTTTAAAGCTGAGGCATGTTGTAGTGATGTGGTTATTGTGATGTAGGAAATGATGCAGGTGTGGAGCCTATTCTTAATCTTAAGGTATGCATGATCACAAAGTCCTGTCTAATGCAGTTTTAATGCACAATTGATTTGCATTTTGACTGTATTTCTAAACAGTATTTGTTGCTTCGCTAAAAAGCAGTAAATGAGGAGGCGTTTAGCATGGAAAATTCTTTAATGAGGATGAGAACGAAAATAAATATGTGGTAATTATAGTGGTTAATGAAAATAAAAGATGTACGTGATATTATTTTTTCTACTAGATAAGATAATTATTACTCCATTTGATTATCTTCCTCTAATCTTATAATCATCCTCATCCTTCCCAATCAATTTCACATTCCACAACCAGTAACTGTTTTTTATCCATTTAAAAATAAAAGTTAGAACACAATACAAATTATGTTACTACCACGAAGACAAACAATCATTTAATATATATACGGATAATGAGGAAAAAATGAACTCTTACGACTACTTGCATGATAAAATTGTTCTAGGTCCAATTTTTTGTTGTTTCTTGCAGTGAGTAAAATGATGAAATTATATATATACAGGGGTACCTGGTGGGAAATGGAGCTACTGATATGGAGTTTGATGGGAATTCTCTCGTACCCTTTGTACATGGAATGGGTCTTATATCGCAAGAACTATTTGAGGTATATTTTTTAAAAAATTACACAAAATACTATTGAAAAATTACACATGTTATTACTGAAAAGTGTATAGTGTAACTTTTTAGTAATAAATAGTGTAACTGTTTAAAAATACACTTGAATTGCACGGTGTAACTGGTACACAAGAGACTTACTCAATTTAAAAATAATATTTTAGCACTATGAATGATAAGATGTTAATTTATACAACTTTGTAAATCGTTTCACTGTGAGAACCATCTTAGAAATTTCCTTTTCAAGTTGTATGGCACTGATTCATGGATTTTGGTTCAATTTAGATTAGAGGATCAAACCATCTTTCTTAGAAAACATCTATCAATTAGAATTCTCTGTGATGATAATTTCCATTGGAACCAAAAGTACCTATCATTTGTGTAACAGAAAATAATCTTTTAGCTGCAATATACACTCACTTTGCAGTCTGTCAATGGTGAATGCCATGGTGTGTACTACAACACCAAAAGTGAGAGCTGTAAAAGCAAACTTGAAGAAGTCAATAAAGTAAGACGATTCAGTCACATTCTTGTTTAGTTCCACAATTTAATTTGTGAAGGTTTATCATAGTTCACGCTACATTCTACTCTACATTTTCGAGTTAGGAACTCGAGGGCCTGAACAAGTACAACATTCTCGAGCCATGCTATCACGCCCCGGATTATTATAATGTTCACCTTGAAAACATAAACTTACCGCAAAGTTTCAGAAGATTAGGTGAGACGGATAGGCCTTTACCCGTCAGGAAAAGAATGTTCGGCCGCGCCTGGCCTCTTAGAGCTCCCGTGCAAGACGGGTACGTCCCATCTTGGCCTGAAATAAAAACCGGAGGCCTCCCGTGTACTGTAAGTAACTTACAAACACGATTTAGTTAGCTTTGTGGTCTTTCTAAGTGTTGTGGATTGAACTTGTAGAGTGATGAAGTTGCAACTGCATGGCTGACCAATGAAGAAGTTAGGCAAGCAATCCACGCTGAAAGTGTGAGTTTAGTTGTCCCTAGCTAGACTAAGTTCAAATTTGGAGGAGTAAATTGATTGATGTCATATTTGTAACAGGGAAATGTAATTGGCAAGTGGGATTTGTGCACAGATAAGATTAAGTTTTACCATGATGCAGGGGGCATGATCAAATACCACACCAACCTCACATCGCGGGGCTATCGAGCCCTCATATACAGGTACAAAAACCTGTACGAGACGGTTTTATGCATAAGACGTGATAGTTCTACAGATTGTTTCTTTAAATGAGCATCACAAAACAAATAAAATATATCACCATCTTAAAGATTTAGTAATCTTGATCATTAAACAGAGCTTATTTCGTTTTGTGGCAGCGGGGATCATGATATGTGCATTCCATTTATTGGAACCGAAGCCTGGACAAGATCCATCGGATACAAAATCATCGACAAATGGAGGCCGTGGATGGTAAACGGCCAAGTTGCAGGGTAAGTCTAAAGACTTCTACATTAACTTCACATTTATTTTGGATGGTTATCATTATCTAAGAATTACTCCCTTCATCCACAATATTTAGTGACTGCATGTGATTTAATGTAATATGTCGGATGTCAGTTTACGAATTTAAAAATTGTATATAATTTTGTAAATAATACCTTCCGACATATTGCAGTAAACTACGTGCAAGCAAAGAGAACCGAATATTATGGAGTATATAATTTCACACTTTTCTATAAGTTCGAACTTTTCGGAATTCTTTTGCCCCTAACCAAGACAAGCAACTAATTATCTTCTTTTTGCTTGTGTGTTTTTAAAATAGGTACATTCAGGGATATGATTACAACCTGACCTTCATCACTATAAAGGTGTGTACATAGACATGGTTTGATCGATCGATCCTCTTACATGTGCAGAAACAATTAATGTTTGGTGTATTGTGTACGCATGCAGGGGGCTGGACACGCGGTGCCGGAATACAAGCCACGTGAGGCGTTGGAGTTCTATTCGCGGTGGCTGGATGGCCGCACAATCTGAAACTACTTGTGTATCATCCTACACAAATTCTGCACACCATTTTTTAAACCAAATTTATATGGTCAGCAAATGTGATTGATTTCAATAATAACATCATCAAAATTTCCTGTTTATAACGTTTAAGTGGAAATAATGATGTTGCTGTGTTGCAGCAATCATTTTCTTTGTAAAAATGGTTTATTTTTATTTTTAAATTAATGGTTTTTAAATTTTGTGTTATTTTTGAGTTATTAGGTATGTTAAAGTTTAATTTTATGATGTAAGAGAAAGTGAACGTAGAGTAGATATTGGGTGGAACAAAAAAAATATAATAATAGCTAATTAATTGGTTTTATAGGTTATTTATAAGAGGTAATAGTTAAAGGGTTTTAGATTTTAAAATCTAAATTTAAAATTTTTAAAAATGAAAAACAACATTCCCTTAATGTTGAGTTAGAGAAATTAATATAAGATTAATTCTTTTGTGCATTAAATTAATGCACCATGAATCTCAAATACATATTTAAAACGAATAAAAATATATAAAAAAAACGGCACTCAACCGCCAAGCGCCATTTGCACCTTTATTCTCCGTCCATTAAATTTGTGCAATACTGTTACTGCATGAATTTTCAGAAAAATAAATAAAATAAAGATATTGTGAGTGTATTGTCGGGTCCATTTATGAATAATTAAAGTGATAATAAAGATGATGGTTTCCATAAAAGAAAAGTGCATATTTTTTTTGTGTATGGATGAAAAAAAATTATAATGCATAAATTTGGTGGACAGAAGAAGTATATTACTATAACATTGTGGTTTCAATGTTGATCTCATTAATTGGTAATTTGATATACAAATACTACTTATATAGTCATGCAATTTTATTTATTTTGCTAGCAACAATTCAACAATTAAATTAAAACTCAAATTCATAAATAAAATTTAAATAAAAATAATTCAACAATTCTTAATAAACTCAAATTCACCAAAATAAATTAAAGAAACAATAATCCAACAATACTTAATACACTCAAATAAAAAAAACAAATTCAAAAATAATAATCTAACACTCCTCTAATAAATCTGAATTATAATCCTTAACAAACTTATAAACTTCGAATTAAATAAAGTAATAATATCATAACATTAATATAAAGTATTAGTGTCATTCATATCCAATTCACTTTTTTTAACATATATTGCTCCTACAAATTAATTATTTGGAATAACTTTTTTTTCACTGAGAGATATTTTTGAAAAGGTTGCTAAGAAGGTACAAATATTTTTTTATCATATGTACACAAATAAATTATTTATTGAAAGTATTTAAAAGATTAAGAGAAAAGTATCATAAAACTATAAAAAAAAATTACAAGAGAAATGCCAAATGAAAGATATTCCAATAAAATAAAAATGAATAAACTAAATAAAAGAAAAAACTAATGGGCACGCCCATAAAAATGGAGCCAAGTCCAGACCGGGCTGGAGGAGCCCGACGGGCAATTAGGCTAGACCAAATAAGACCGATTCTTTTCGTGCCTCAAAATCTATCCTTGAATCAAATTTTTTGAAATGGTGCAACGGATCAAATTCATTTGGACAGCTCTAATTCCAACTAATAGAGAAAGAGATACAAAATTATTAAGATAATTACATAAAAATATATCACATACAAATTTATAAACAAGTTTTATTATAGTATGATACTTATACCATAAGATGTACTTAATGATATATATACTATATTTATATTGTAAATATAATAGATCAGTAAATGGATTAAGTCTCTTGTGCACTAAGTGCACCGTGTAACTCAAGCATATTTTTAAAAAGAACACAAAATACTACTAAAAAGTCAGATGTTATTATTGAAAAATGTATTTAAAAAAATTCAATTTTCAGCAATAACACGTGTGATTTTTTAATAATAAATGATGTAACTTTTTAAAAATACACACATGGAGCATACAAGACTAGTAAATATATTTTAGCCTTAGTCTTGTATACACCAAGTGAATCGTGCAACTCAAGTTCATTTTTAAAAAATTACATAAAATAATACTGAAAAGTCACACATATTATTACTGAAAAATTTATCTTTAATGGTGTAACTTTTTAATAATAATTTGTGTAACTTTTCAGTAATAAATTATGTAAAATTTTGAAAATACACTTGAGTTGCACAGTGCACACTATTGACACAAATTATTATTGAAAGTGTATTTTTATAAATATACGTTTCAATAATAACATATGTGAATTTTCAGTAATAAATTGAGTAACTTTTTAAAAATACACTATAATTGCACGATGCACTTAGTACTCAACGAACTTTACAATATTTCATAATATCACCCAATATTAAATCACGTGCAAAAGAATAAGATCATTTATTATGGAGGAATCATTATATCTTATATTATAAAAGAGGGAGTTGTGAAACTTGGCCAGTTTCCTCCTGGTGGCCCTTAAAAAAAAAAAAATCAACAGTTAAAACTCTCACCGCCTTAACCCATGCCACCAATCTTTCACTCATTATTTTATTTTATTTTATTAAACAATTAAGTATGTAGGCTCCCAGGAGTTACTGCTAGCAGTAACTTAGGGGGTGTTTGTTTAGGGATGACCCCATCCGGATGGAGGATGGATTTTCCCCCATCCCATCCATTTTTTGGAATTAACCATTTCATCTCATCCAAAATACACATTTATCCCCTATTATACATCTATAAACATATTTCACATAATTCAATATCAATCACATTAACTTTATCTTACTTATCAAATATGTATTTTATTTATCTTTTTTTCACATATTTCATACACATTTTTATTTAATTCATATCAACTACTATAAAAATAAGAATTAATTTTAATTATATATATTTATATATATATTAGAATATTCTAATATAAACATATTAATTATTAATATATGTAAACTATGTATATGTAATTAATTAAAATTATAGATATATTTAAATTTTTATTAAGATTATAGATATTAATAATCTAGACCTCTACTATTAAGTAATTATTTGTGAATTGGAATTAAAGATATTTTTTTTATTATATATACATAATTTACTATCAAATTAATTTTGTATTATATATACACATATTCTATATTATTTATTATTAATTTAATTTATCTAAAAATTATTTATTATCAAGTTTATTTCTTTTTTTTAATTATTTATGTATTACAAAAAAATATAATTAATATACAATCATTCAATCATTACTCCACTGACTAACAATAATAAAATAATGTATCATCATCTCCAAAAAGTATTGAGTTCCATCCTATGGTTTAAAAGCGGAAGCGGAAGTTGATCCGGTCACCTTAATATTTTTAGTCGGACCGGGTTCAACCAGGTCTAATTATTTTTAAAGCGGTTGAACCGGTGTGACATCATAAATACCTAATATATAATTATATATTTTTATATATATTTTTTCTAATAAAATTATATATCTTATGAATAAATTTTATTAAAAAAATAAATTATAGCTAGATATTATACCGAAGGAGGGTGGAGATTTAGAGTTGTATTTCCAGGAAGTGAAACTATATCTATTATCTAGGGTTATGAATTAAAATTAGACATTATATTATTAAATTATATTTAATATGTATTATATATAATTAATTTAGTTAATTTTGTGTAAAAAAATATCATTTAATTAAAAAATTTGTCAAAGCGCCGTTTCGGCCGGTCCAACGAGCGACCGGTCCAATCCGATTTTTACCGCTTTTGAGCACTTTTTAGGCACTTTTGAAAATGTCCGGTCCAACGTACTAAAGGGGCCCGGAGAGGTGTTCGAGTAGCGGTCGGACTGGTCCAACCGGCCGGTCCGATCCGCTTTTTAAAACACAGGTTCCATCCACCTCTACCACATCCAATTCAAACCAAACACAAATTTATTATTCACAGGATTTACCCCATTCACCTTTTTTCTCCATCCGAATGTGCTTCATCCACCTCAAAACGAAAACAAACGATACCTTAATGTTACTAACCAACCCCCAATAGAAGGAAGTGACTTTATAGCGAATAGAAGGTTTGGGTAGTCTATGCAAGGAAAAAAAAAATCCTTAAATTACTTTTATTTATGAAAAATATTCTTTCATTTGAAACCCAATATTAGAGGTATTTAGGTGAAAAAAAAAATTGTTGTTATTTTAACAAAGAATTTATTTCACTGCGCTATCAATTTTTTTAATTATATACAATGTAAAACTTGTTTGTAATAAAATTAATTTACAATTAATATTTTTTAGTAAAACAAGTAATACCCTTTAATTAATATTCATTAATGAAAATAAATAATATCTTTTTTAATATTTTTTATACTAATATTCTCAAAATAGCTTTTCAATTCATACCATGCTTCGTCAATCTTTTTAAGCAATAATATATTATTAAATAAATTTCAATATTCAACAATATTACTCCCTCACACTAATAAAAAAAAAACTTTATAAAGAGGTGACTTAGTGAGAGAATTGACTCCCTCTTTAAATAAAAAGAATTTTAGTAAAAAAAAATATTTTAAAATTTAAAAAGGAGCAAGATGAGGACAAAAATACCGTCTTTAAATTAGCGAGGGCGAAGCCTCTCAAATTCTGGTATATGCTGATGAACGAGGTATGTGTGGTTTCTCCATCAATTCGAATTTTACTTTATTATTTTTATTATGTTTATATCACACCTCATCTATTTTATTACTTTTATATTTATCATCGTTGATCTCTTTTCTCATGCGATGTGTTTCCCATATTTGCCATGAAGTTTAGTGGAATTGTATTGTATTGATCTTGCCTGGTAATTTACTCTATGATTTTTAATATGAGTAAGTTTCCTGTGCACCAGTTATACGGTACAACTATAGTTTAATTTTAAAAAGTTAAACAGTTTATAACTGAAAAGTTAAATAGTTTATTACTGAAAAGTGTATCTTTTATAGTTTAATTTTTCAGTAATAAACTGTTTAACTTTTTAGTTATAAACTATTTAACTTTTTAAAAATGAATTTGAGTTGCATCGTGTAACTGGTGCATACAAGACTAATCCTTTTAATATTAGAAGATTTTTGTTCACTATAAATATCATTTTTTTGGTGTGTATTTTTTGTTATGAATATTTTGTATCTAAAATACGTCCTATTATTAATTTAATATTACTACTCAGAATAACATTGACAATATGGGTGTCCACCTCAATTTTTTTAGGTACACCCTCACTAGTATATATATATATATATATATGCACACAAATATGAAATATGCATACTTTGTCCGCAAAAATGTATTTCAAACGGTTTCTCTGCTCCCAAACCGCCGCCGGCCACCGTCGCGGCTGCCAATGGCCTGTAAAACAAGTGACAAAATCCAATTTCTCTGAGGCTTTATCAGACTTCAAAGACTGCATATTTAATTCCGATTTTGTAGCGATTTCGTTGCAGAAAACCGGCAGCTACTCCGCGCCGTGGCAAAGGATCCTCCCCATTGATATGGCCGAGACGGCTTATTTCAAAGCCAAACGCGCTGCTGAGCGGTTTCAGATTCTACAGTTCTCGGTCTGCCCTTTTTCAGTAAAAGCTTCTAAGCTCATTGCACATCCGTAAGCCTTCATTTTGTCTAGACATGTTTGTTAGGTTAAATTTAAGCTGCGTTGATTTGTACACATGGTTCTGTTGCAAATTTTATTGCCCATGTGTGGAAAGACTTACGTTTGATGTATTATTCGGGGATTGGGAAAGGCTTAAGGATATTTGTGAAGAAGCTAAAGTACTTAGATTATACATTATACTAATACGCCTTTTTTTTAGTGAAAAAAATGATAGAATGCTGAGAAATAGTTCTGTAGTTAGAAAATGCCATGAAGGCATTCTAGTTGTGAAAATATCTAGGCAAATTTCAGTAGTATCTTACTCAATCCGTAGAAAGCTTGGCAAATTGTGAAACCATCATTGTTTTGGATTAGGAGGGTAGTGATATCAAAAGAGGACATGCCTGCTTGTTTCATCTCTATCCTGCTAGCTGATTGCTGTTGGATGTTGGCTTTGAGACAATCCATAAACTGCTTCATCGAATTGGTCATTTCTCTCTGGTGTCATCATCTTTGGTACAGGGTATTAGGTAGAGGCAGGATAATTACCAGCATTACCAAAAACACTCTGAAAAGTTGCAAACCCAAACCTCTCTTAGACTTTGATAAACTACGCTTTTTATGTGAACTCATGTTAAAATGGATCTGATAAGATATGAAAACAATACAAACATGGTTGGTCTCAATTTGATTAAAATGGAGTGTGCCGCAAGTTCAAGGGACTTATACGGACACATGAAATGAGCTTTCGCTGAGTGTAGGTACACAAGCCATTTATATTGCCTTTTTTTTCTCCCAACTGTGGATCTTTTTAGATCAAAATGTGGTTCTTAAAATTGCCAAATCTTGAGGATTCATGTGAATTTAATAGATTAAAATGTACAGGTTTGAAATAGTTAAGTTATTTAACCATAAAATTCATTAATGTGCATTGGCCTTGTCATTCAACTGATGTCGTTCTGTAATGATTTTTAAAACATTTCAGTACTGTCACTTCGGGTGCAGGTATAACTTCCAGTTGTTCCCCAGGGATGAGTTGAGAGTCGGAATGCCGTCTTATAGTTTTTCATGTCAATCATCACATTTGGCCTCCATGGCACGAGAAGGTTTTGATTTTAATGCTTGCATATACAATGGTATGCGATCAGTGCTACACTAGATTGTTTCTTCAGTGTTTCTCTGTTATTTCCTGCTGTAATTATTCTGCGTGTGTTTCATTTTCATTTGATAGGCATATCATACTTGTCCAGAGCACAAGAATCAGCTACAAAAGTTCAATCTGGACAGCTGTTACTTAATAGCTGCACATTGCAGTCATCTTCAGTCTATTCAGTTGCTGATACTATATTTATGGAAAGGATCAAAACTCGAGTTAAGAACTGGATGAAGTCTTGTGCAGATACAAATAAAACTGAGGGTGAGAAAAGTGTAACTTGTCCTACCATTTCCAACTTTTCATTTTATGCTCTAATGTATCCATTTCACAATTGAAGATTCTCACATAAGTTCATTGAGAAACCTGCTATCAAAACTTGAAGTTTATGGTTCCAGACCATCCTTGACTGTAGATATATGCAGCGAACGTCAAGTGCAACTTGTATTAGGGGTGAGTTTACTTTGCATTGAGTACTACTCTTTCCGTCCCAAAATCTATCCCCATTGGAATGGGAACAAGTTTTAATGAAAATGAGATAAAGTAAGAATATTGTGGGGTCCATTAAGGAATAAAGTGATTATTTGTGAGTGTGACAATAAATTAATATTTTCAGAAAAAAGGTATGAGAATAGATTTGGAGGACAGAGGAGTATAATTTCTGCACAAGAGAAGTGAGGCTTATCTTTCTGCTTTTTTAATTTTTGAGTGACCTTCAGGCTTTAAAAGAGCTTGTTAATGTTGTACTACTACAAGGGCCTGGAAAACAAGGAGTACACACTGTTCGAGTTGTTTTAGCGAGTTCCGAAGAAGACAAGAACCTTCTTCTGGTATAAAATGAACCAATATTCCTGATTATTATAAAGTGCATTGACTTAACTAGATTTCTAACCTTTAAGGACATTATACAGAAGGAAATTCAAGACAAGGAAGACGAACAAATGAGGCTTACCCGTGGCTTTCGAGAGGTGATAGACTTGATTTCTACTTCTGGGAGACCTGTTGTTGTGCACAACTCACTTAATGGTCTATCTCTGCTTTAAAATTGTTCTAGTCATCTCAAAATTTTGACCTCGAAATTTTGGTGTTGATTGCACAATGTTCTTTTGTTCAGATTTTGCTTTTATATATTCAAAATTCCTAGCTCCACTTCCTCCAACTATGGATGAATTCATAAACTCGTTGCTTTTGGTCTTTCCGCACATTCTTGATGTCAACCATCTTATGAAGGAGATTGGACCATTTGATAAAACAAATAACTTGCCAGCAGCTATTTCATACTTAGAAACAAGGTTCTTTGCGCCGGTAGACATGGGCATTTCTAATCAAGGTAAGTACTCAAGTTTATCAGATCTCCTAATTTAGTATCGAACTGAGACATCTAGACCAATAATTTTCATTTTCCTTTATTTATATGCTAAAATTTTGAAATTATATATTTATTGTATCCATCTAGACCCCCTCTTTACAAATATGCTTATGTGACGCACGCGTGCTGAATATTTCTCATGAGTCACTTGTCCTGGTTTTCATGGACTTGAGGAATGATGAGTTCAGTGAATAACTTACTGTTTTAAGTGTTAACTAATTTATGGTAATTTCCATTTCAACAGAGACCCACCAAGTCAATATTCACGGTCACGGGCATAATGTTCTGAGAGTGTGCCAATTATTTGCTAAAGTATGCTCCTTAATGAAAATACCTCTTGAGGTTCCTCAAGGTGATCATGGCCAGTTGTCTTCTTCCCTTCAACGCTTCTCCAATTTGTTTAGTTCTTTTTTTAGTAATTCCAAGGACCCCATTGACGACAACGTTAGAATTTGGACAGGCAACAGTAGGACTGTTAGCACTGACAACTTGATATTCCTATGGGGGTTTCAAAGTGGAACATCCGCCCGAAATCTGAAAAACCTTCTGTGTGATTCACATGATGTTTTTTGTGATGAATTTGATGTTAAGATGGTGGATAGAACATGTGCTATAGTTGTTTTCTGGACTCCTGGTTTCTCTGAAAATTTTCTCAGGGTAATGGATTCTGGAGGAATATCTTCTGATAAGCTGAAAAATATGGTCTCAGAAGGCCTGAAAGCTGCTGGCTACGAGACGTACAAAAGAGTTTGCGAATCAGGTTTATGGAAACCAGATTTGGCAGAGTGCTTAGAACAAGCCATGGATGAAACTGAAATACTTTCTGGAGTAAGACCAGAGAAAGAGCAATCAGTTATATGCTGGAACAGTGATGATATAATTAACCTGGATGAACTTTAACATTCATCAATATAATGTTCTCTCACGGGAGAGGGTCTTGTTTACCTATTGGCCCATTCTACGAACTTCAAAGGGGTTAGATGCATTTCTTAAAGATTTCCAGTTGATGAATTTCTTGGAAGCCATGGCATCTCTTTTTGCAGCAGAAATAACCCATCAAACTGTGCTACATCAACTTATCCTGTTAATGAAATTATTTCTCAGTTCCATTCACTCGTGGGGATCTCTGCTGCTGGATGATAATGAATACAAGTAAAGGCTACATTGTAATTCTTCACTATATATCTAACTCGTTTCAGTCCAAAAGGGCAGTATCACTGATCATATGCTTCAGAACTAAGAATTGTAATTTATTGAATTTTTTTTGGAGACTAGTTCAATTAAAGAAATGGCTTGTGTTTGCAAACAATGCTGTTATATGTGAATATATTGATATTTTTTTTAAATATTTGTTTCCTGTTGGAATACATTAACTGCTACTTTGTGAATATTTTATCCTGCAGCAGGATCCATCTTCAAGATAATCACATGAATGTGCTGTTCGGAATTCCACTTAGGTTCCGATCACTTGATGTCTCAGGACACAAAACCTCATAGTGGATACCGCTTTTCCCTCGTCTGTTCTTCAGCTTATTATCTTGGTTTCTGCTTCTGATTCTCTCCTTCACTTCTCCAAGTTCATCTACAAACAGCTTGAGCATTTTATGAATCTCTTCATCGTCTATCCACTCTGATGATGGCTGCTGTCCTAGGCACGTCTCGTCGGCTATATGCTTTGACAGAACATCAACCACTGCCATTCCTAGAGTCATCTCAAACTTCTCAGGCAACATGCTAAGAAAATATTTGTCAGGATCCCTGAGGAACTCAGCAAACTCCATTGTCCCTTCACTTGGAATAGGTTTTCTACATGCTGTTGGCCGATTCAGTGGATAGCCAGCATAATCGTATTGTCCTAAGCTCACAGCAGCATGAAGTGCTGAGACTATCCATATTAAAGTCGTAACAGTCTCGATTAGATGAGCCCGAGTTGTAATGGCATACCACCATGGTTCGTTGTGTTTATCACCATGACCGATGCATCTTATCTCCGACCACCACTCTTTGGTCTCATCATCGGACCTTAAGGAATCATCGTCCTGATAAAAGTACAAGCAGTATCTTGTTACCCAGTTTTTTATGGATATCCAGATATCGAGCCCATCTGCACCATATGGGTAGTCTTCAATGAGAAGCTCAATGTTTTCTGGCTGATTTGGATTGTAAAAAGCCATACCTCTGCATTATGATTTCATACATAAGACACATGGTTAGAAAAGGACTAAAGATTTAAAGTAGGGAATACCGTTTGATCAGGTCAGCAGGGAGTCCTTGTTCGTCAAATCTCCACTTTTTGTAGAGAGATGATGATAGCTCCATTGATACTTCTCCACTAAATAAAGTCGTTTCAAGAATCCCTCCAGCATTTAGTAACATACTCCTTGCTAGTGCATTTACTTTTATTGTGTCTCTGAAATGAGGGTTGAGTAGCCGATGAATTGGGTGCATAACGCTCAACCTTCTTTTGGTGGCAATGATGAATGGCTCAACTACTGCATGTGTTTTCAACCTGCAAAAAATCAGACCAAGTTTTGGACACTTGAACTAGAGACTGAGTCAACCAGCAGGATTGTTTCTTGACTAACCAGTGGTTGATTAGTTGATGGTAACACGAATCATTGGCTGCCACATGAGCTTTTGCAAGGTGCCAGAGAGCTGCCTCTGTCCCATGGGGCGATGGACGGAACACTCTATTTATCTCCTCATCTGGCGAAGGGCCAGGAAAGCTCAGTTCTATGACGAGTGGCTTTAGAGTGGAATCATCTCTCAGGAACAGTATTGTACGTGATGCGTACACACATGCACCGCTTTCTGTGTTGATTCTTCTCAAGAATGGCATCAGATAATCATGGTGATCTAGTTTGAATATTCTCCACTGGTTCATAGCCTGCATTGTTGTTGAAGATCGAAATTTGTTAAGAAAAACAGGGTTTTCATTCCGAGTGTGGGGGGATCAAAAACAGGTTTTACCTCTCTAATTGATAGGCCATCAAGGTTATGCTCTATGTCTGATTTCTTTATTGAACTCCTAACTCCATTTTCTCCTTCTAGTGGAAAACTCTGTTGAAGAATAATGTTCAGAAAGGCAAAGCAGGTGTGTTCTTCATATCTGAATCAGAAGCTTTTGATGTACCTGTAAACATGAAATTACTGTTGGATTAGTTCCAGCAAGCATCTGTCGACCAAACTCATCGTCATCCATCCATGCAAACCTGTTCCCTGAAAGTTGAACATCCAATTGAGATTCCATTTCTCTGATCAAACAGAAAAGATGAGAAAAACTCATAATGGCCCTTTCATCAAGTTCTCCTTCATTACCTGTTGCAATTCGAGGCAGTGGGAAATTGACAGGTTTTTCATCCACGACTTGTTTTATTTTCTTGAACAGATCATCTGGCAATTCTTCTTTCAATAGTTTCATCAACTTTTTATCAACTGAATGGCCTCTGTCACCGGTGAACAGTCTATGAATCTGATCAAATGACTTGAAACTGCTGGATTCTATGTTGACAAGTGATCTCGTTTCAGGCATCACAAAACGCATTGCAGCTCGGACTACATTCGATGTGAATTCTGTCAGTTTCTTTTGGCTGAATTGCTCATCTGGAGGAACATACAAATCCCTGTTGAACCATACTCTAGGCCAGCTCTCAGTACGCATATCTGTTCATTTTTTTTCATGATTTGCTCATTTATTTATTTCTGAAAACAAGATTAATGAATATGATACAGTTGTGCAGAAATTTGCGTAGTACCATAAGTGTTAGGAGGGTGACCGGTCCTCAATTTACGGGGATATGGAAACGTCTCAGAGCCACCTAAAACAGGTCTAGCTGCATACTCAGGATTACCGAGGTCATTGTAGTAATCATAATCATAGATTCGATCCCACTCTCGCCTTTCTCCAGTTCCATCTCCTCTCAATCTGGTTAGGTCCTCTTTCCTTAGTTCCAGCAACCCAACTGGTGTTTGTTTTGGGAGATAACACTAAACAAGAAAAACATTTTAATTACATCTGTGCAATTCTTGATTCATTCTTATACTTGGAAGCAAAATAGTGTTAACTCACCGTGTTTGAGAAGAAGATCCGGTCTTGGTTGGTTAAATGAACGGGATAAACCCAAGAGTTGCATTCAAAATGAACTATCTGGTTGTTGTAAACTAGGAACGACGCAGATTGAAGAAAAAATTTGTGTTTGAACTCGTTTTTTACTACAAGAGCCCCCGGAATTCCAAAATCTGGCTCAACTTTGAACTCTAGTTGGTACCTCATAACTTGAGCCTCATTCTCATTTTGCATGCCCTTGTCGATGTTTCCATGTTTTAGGAGAACTTTCTGAGTTACTGTTCCTTTTCCAGTGGCTGAAGAGTTTGTACGAGACAAAAGACACCATGAATAAAACGAGAAATGATCATGCATAAACGTTTTGGTACTAAGGGTATTGATGATGTGATGTCGTACAAGAATTAGGCCTCACCTGAATCGACATTGGAAGCACTATGAAGCTGAACTGAAGCTGGTTTTCTGGGCTTAGATTTTCCAGGGAGAAACTGGAGAATGATCTCTCCGTATATGATATCTTGGCCTGGAACTTTGAAACTGCGGACATGATTCGAACTTACGTCTCCTTGAAATCGATTCAGGCAGCTTACGATGTTTGAACACATGCATCGTTTTCCCATTTGTTATCGTGTTTGTATGATCGCCTTTCTCTAAGTTGTCTGGTGCTCTTGTTTATTCAACTTTTTCTACATTTTAATGTCGATATTTAGTACCATGCTTCAGCTTTCAAGAAAAGAAGATTGTCCAAATCTTGGCTTTGGAGCAAAGGACCAGATTCATTTGGCATGCGCAGTTTTGCCTATATTGATTTGTTATCTTGACTTGTTAAGCACCGAATTTGCCATGGAATTTCAAAGTGGAGTAGGTCTCCTGTGCATGGTATAAAACTGATGTTATTAGATATATTTATTAATATTATGATATTTTTATATTATGATTTTAATTTATAAGTCTAATGATATTTGTAAATGTATGCAATAGTACTAATGAATAAATTTAGGTTGTTTTTGGACGGAGGAATTTGAGGCTATGAATTTTAAATTCACTTCACTTAGTTAAATTGAGTAATTTTAAAAATTTAGTCATAACTTTAGTTAAATTCCGGAAATTTTAAATACTTAGTAAAAATTATGTTATTTGAAATTAATGAATTTTAAATTCATTTATCTCAAATTCTTTTGATTTAAAATGAATCTAATTGAATGC
Source organism: Prunella vulgaris (assembly GCA_026898435.1). NCBI lineage: Eukaryota > Viridiplantae > Streptophyta > Magnoliopsida > Lamiales > Lamiaceae > Prunella > Prunella vulgaris. The sequence goes on from JAPKLY010000047.1 coordinate 366,928, forward strand.
ATTTTTAATAATATTAATTTTATAGTATGAAATTTATTCATGAAAGATTTTGTGTTCAATGTAATAAAATTGGAAGAATTAAGTTCAATTTTCAATTAATTTGTGCGATAACTTCATATTCAAGTTAAGTAATACTGAGATATCATCGCATGTATAATAGTATAAAGTAACAATCTAAAAGGAGGCCAATCAATAATTTTTCCTCTCATCTAATTTATTTTTCTTCTCATCTCGATAGCTAAAAGGGGATTTCAAGGAGCTTCATCATCACCGGAGATTTGAAATCATCAATGATATAGCCGATCCCGACTTGAGACGTTTCTACTCCAGGTGATGATTACTTTAGAGTAGTGTGACCTGTGAGGGAGGCTACGCACAGTTGCGATTCTCGTCAGAAAAATGAATATATTAACGAAGATGTTAGGGTTTTTACAAAGACACAACATTCACTCTTTTATTAATCAAAATCGAGGGGATTGAAAAATCGGTGAAATGACAAATTCGCTGAACAAGATGTGGGGGAAAACTTTCATTGTCTGGCGCAGAAAGTGTGAGGTTACCCATAAATGAAGGGGATCTTACCAAAGAAAAAAAAAACAAAATTGTTGGAAGATTTGTGGTGAGTAAGGTGATTGAGGCTGAGAAACTTGTGGTATTAATGAAGAAGGTTGAAGGATAAATCACTCTCTAAAAGCTTTTGCAATAGGTGAAGGGCTCTTTATGTTTGTTTATTGAGATGTGGTGAATATGGCAAAAGTGCTACATAACCAACCATGGAACCTCAATGACTTTTTAATGGTGCTCTAGTGCTTGATGGATGGCGATAGACATATGGATCTAAAGCTACTGAAAGTATCCTTTTATGTGCAATTGCATGGTCTACAGTTCGGCTCTATGACGACAAAAGTAGGCGAGAAGATTGAGGAGATGGTAGGTGAAGTCATCGAAGTGGAGTGCCAAGCTGAAACACAAAGATGTGCCAACTGCTTGAGGGTACGTGTCCTTTTAGAGGTATCAAAACCACTTAATAGGTGGACCACACTAGTGGTGACAGAGTAAAATTTTAAAATCTTCTTTAGGTATGAGAAGCTCTCTGCTTTTTGCTACCTTTGTGGGAGATTTGAGCACACTGATAAAGATTGTCCACTGATTTATCTGAGAACGATAAAGGGAAAGCACCGTCCAAGGTGTTTCCGGGTTGGTTGAGGGCTGAAGGTCAGAAGGTACTAGATGCGATGTAATTGAAAGAAGCTTTGATGGCAATATAAGCGGGCCAGTTTTGGATGGCAACAGAGACATCAACAAAGGAAGGTCAACAATAACCAAAGAAAATGATGAGCAAAGCCATATCGCCACGCACGATAACTGGTTTCCCATCACTAGAATTGGGAGCAGGGTCGATGAGCACTACAAGAGTAGACACTTATAAAGATATGATAACAATACCAAATAAAGGGGTTGCAACATGAGAGGAACACATGAGACGAGATGTAGAAAATAGAGGTAGAGTTAGCAGAGAGGATGCCCCAATCCAGAAAATTGACAATGAAGGTAGCATGTATGCATATTCTCATAAAAGAAAGTAGCAAGTATGCAGATTCTCATAAAAGAACAAATGGACTTCTAAAATAATGGTCGAAAATTAAAATATGCAATCTATTCCAATGATTTTCCAGTTCATCATCTGGATTCCTCTGTTTAAATTTTCTTTTTCTTTTTTCAAAATCTGGAGAGGATGATCCATATGTGTGATGGAAATAGAATTTGATATGACTTAGAATTTTCATGAACTTCTTTGTGTGTGTGTATTTAATAACTTTTATTTTTCATGTGTGTGTGTTTAATAACTTTATTTTTTCCATTAAAGTGTCAAATTGATTTGGGGTATTATTGCATTAGTCTACGAGTATTATTGAATTGTTCTTAGGGTATTGTGAATAACACCCAAATCATTTTGACTGATTCTTGTTGTGATGGAATTGAGATTTGTTTTTACTAGAAATTCTGGGAGGATTGAGCATTCCAGTATTATAATGTTCCAGGAATTGAATTAAAAATTGATGAACATAGAGGCAGTTATGCTAAAAACTTACATTAGGTTTATTTCCTGAGTATTAAAATACCCTATTTAATAATTATCACCAATACTTTTAAATATAAATAAATAATATTTAAAGAATAATGTGTTAATACCCGTACAACAAATTATAATACCCGAAGAACAACTTACAATATCTCAAGAAAAACTCACAATACCCCAAGAATAAATCTAAGTAAATATCCAAGAACAATTCATAATATCGCTAGAACAACTCACAATATCTTAAGACCAGTTAATAATACCCGAAGACAAAATCTCTGATACCCCAATTGCAAAAAAAAAAAAATAAAAAAAAAAAAAATATATATATATATATATATATATATATAATACGACGTGTAGTGTGCATTTTTTAAATTTTATAATTAAAATTAAAATTGAAATTAATATTCACTTGGGTGTAGGGAAAAAAACGAAAAAAAAAAAGAAAAAAAAAAGAAGAAGAAAAACTGTAAAATATAGGCAAATTTCCCCTTCTCCCTACGAACCCTCGAAAGCAACGATGGCGATCTCCACTCTCCAGAAGCTCGCTTCTCACGTTGCGAAAAATCCCTCACTCTCCCTTTCCTCACGCGCCGTAATCGCTCGGTATTCCGCCTCATCCACCGCTCGCACTTCCTCTGCGAAAGTCTCCGATCGGATCGTGAAACTCTCCGCAATCGACCCGGATGGCATCAAGCAAGATGTGGTAGGGCTCTCGGGTCAAACTCTGCTCAAGGCTTTGACCAACAAGGGCTTAATTGATCCGGCCTCGCACCGGCTCGAGGAGATTGACGCCTGTTCCGCCGAATGTGAGGTCCACATCGCGCAGGAGTGGCTCGATAAGCTGCCGCCTCCGTCGTATGATGAGCAATATGTGTTGAGGAGGAATTCTAGGAATCGGGTTCTGAACAAGCACTCGAGGCTTGGGTGCCAGGTGGTTCTGACTCAGGAGTTGCAAGGTATGGTGGTTGCAGTCCCTGAACCCAGACCGTGGGATACTCCGTAAGGTTTTGATTGGTGATGCGGTTATTGGTGCCAGAGTCCAGTTGTAAGGCTCTTTTTAATTTTTGAATAATGTGGACGAATTTAATGGATAATTGACCTTGATGATGAATGCTTGGGAATTGTTGTTTTTAAGTGTTCGAGCTGTTAAATGGATTTGATGATTGAACCATATGCTATTTCAGTTATGATATGATGATGCATTGGAAGGAATGCTCACAATTTCAGTTTTTTGATTTAGCACTATTAAATTTTCTTGTTTCCTGAATTCTTTGATCGACTGTGAAAACTGAAAAGTGCATTTTATTGTGTCTTATTTGTTTGTACGATGTTAGTTCTTCTGTGAGAAGTTGTAAACCATGTATGTGTGGAGCAATTTTCACTTAGTAACGTTGCTCTGGTTGAACTCTAACTTAGTTCTTAAGAAATAATTGTCACACAAGGAAGCATTATAGTTCTTTATTCTTTTCTTTTTCAGCCATAGTTTAGGATCCAAATGTTGTTCTTATGTTGGCAAAGCATCATATATGACTTGTAGAGTAATAGGCTTGAGAACCTATACAGAATATGATTCACTTTCTGTGAAGTACTGACTTTTCAATGGCTGTGTGGGAGTTCTATGCTTTGTACTCCCTTCACTCTCCGGGATAGCTGGGAGTATATTACCTTAGAGTGTTAAAAGTTATGATGATGCTGGATATAGATATTGCACCTACTAATGGTTTTCTAATTCAATGTGTTTGAAGTGTTGAATTGGGAATGAAGCTTACAGTTGTGCTGAGAATGGACATATCTAGAGATGAGTTAGCCTAGAGAACTACAATAATTCTTGGTTCTGGGCTAAAAAACAGATGTGGTATTTAGACCCTAAATAGCACAGTAATTGTGTTTCCACTGAACTAGCCCTTTAAATTAAACTAATCATATGATCAAACTCAGAATTTAGTATGCCCTAAAGATTCAGTAGGCCTAGCTTGTGCTCAAGCACCTGCAAAGATTACATATTTCACGTGTGTAAATGAGATACTCTACCAACTTAGCTATAGCCCTTGGTTTTTTTGAATCATAAATTACCATGTGAATTGCGTAATTTGTCAAGATGCAAATTCAATGATCCAAGTTAGTGGCACGGTATAGTTTATAAAGAATATGACTATTGATGGGATGAGATCCATTTGGTTTTCTTTGAGATGATAAGTGTCCTGTATAAGTGATTAGAATATTGCTTTCCATTTGTGGAACTCATTGATTCATGTTTACTAGTAGGCAGAACTTATTAGATATTGTGTTCTCTGATGCCCAAGTTTCTTGTCCAATATACGGTTATTTGATAGCACAAAACCTGTTGATTTGGTTCAACTCATCTTTATACTTGAAATTGACTCTCATGTTTGGTCGGCTGTGATTTTATATTTTTAATGTCTTACTTACGTTCTCAATCTATTACCTTGAGATCTCCCTTTCCAAATAGGTCTTCTCTTTGCTAAGGACATGTTCTGAAATCTTCATCTGCTTACTGATATGCGATATGAAATCTCAAGGTGGTTATTAACATTGATGAATACTAAGTGTATAACTGCCCAGATGCTATGATTTCCCTGTTAGAAAATGCCATGTCATGTGCTACAGTACATGTATGATGTGTTCATAGGGTGTAATGAATTGATACTATAAGATGAAACATGCATGTAGGTGTACCATATCAGTGCATTTTATCTTGGTTTTGCAATTCTTGCAATCATGGATTAGTTTCTTAAACATTGATCTCTTCTTTAGAAGTAGAGTCCATGTACATCAACTATTTATCATGTTAAATGAGTCACCGAGCATCTGCCGTACAAGAGACTTATTCATTTATCATGGTATGCCACTAGTGATAATAATATACTCCCTCCGTCTCGTATAAGTTGCTTATTGCTTTTGGACACACAAACTAAGGTAAAAGTGAAAAGGTACATGCGATGGAAAAAGTAAAAAAGTACAAGTGATATGATGGAAAAAATGAAAAAGTAATAGGAATAGTGTAAAAAGTAATGAAAATGATAATAAAAAGTGAATAGTAGTTTTCAAAAAAAGATAATAAAATAAATGAAAAATATATAGTGGGACGAACGAAAATGGTAAAATGAGCAGATAAGGAAGGAGCATCTATTAAAAGCTCAAACTTGTTAAACAAAACGTTTTCTCCTTGATCTTTATTTTCAAAATTTGGATATTACATTGTGAAAAATGAAAACAATAAAACAAAGGCATGGGCATGATGCAAAACTAAATTTAGTATCATAGTCTAAATGGACGTGAGCGTATTTAAATAAATATTTTAATACATGTATGTATGTTTGTTTTTTTTTTTTTTTTTTTTCAGTATTGAATTTACATAAAATCAAATGATGATACTCAGATTCCTAATACAATTCCAATATACACTGCACTGCACATATATGAGATATTTCATTTGGATGTGATGCGTCCCAACTCTCTGTGTAGTACCATTTTGTTGAAGAATATTTATCATTTAGCCTATTGCTGTGCTTTATCTTTTATTTCAATTTCAAGGAATATCATGACTCTTTTTTTAGCTGTTACACTTGAAATTGTTCATATTAAATGATTAATGTAATTTGAGATCGGATAACAATTATCGCAACAAAAGAGTTGTCTTATTTTCATAGTTTTATATGGATGTGTTTATGTTAAATATATAATGAGAAGTATCATTTTATATAAATAAAAATTAGTTCACAACCAATATTTTTAATCTATGAGTCGAATTATTTATTACATGAAGTAATAATCTTCAATCTTTATTTCTTTTAATTCTTAAAATATAAAAAAAGTTTGATTTTTTTATAAAATAAATTAAAATTGCATCAATTGTTCGGCACAGAAGGGCCGAGAGTTTTGGATGGGCCAAGAGTCGGCCCATTATTAACTGTGCCCTAATTGTCTTCTCCCTTATTTATTCCGCAAACCTCCCTACAATTTTATTTCAACCGTGCCTCTCTCTCTCTCTCTCTCTCTCACTCACTCAACTGCTCATTTTTATCTCTTCAATTTCGTGTGATTGTTGTTATTCTGTTAACGGCATAAACTAGTGAAAGCAAGTTCAGCTTCTTGGCTGGATCCGGATAATCAATCGGTCCAGGCAATTATACAATTTAAAGCTTGCGATATTAATCCGTCGGTAACACTCGCCTGAATCTGATCTTTTCATGATTTTTCAGGCCCTTATTCTACCGTTAAATCTCGTCCGAATTACCAGATTTTTCAATTCCCTATCATGAGGTTTTGGTTTTTGTTTTTGAATGGCATAAATTACTGCTAGCAAGTTCAGCTTCTTGTCTAGATCCGGATGATCCATCGGTCCAGGCAATTATACAATTCAAATCTTGCGATATGAAGTTGTCGGTAACACTCGCCTGAATTTGATTTTCTTCATGATTTTTTAGGCCCTTATTCTACCGGTAATTCTTCTTCACCATTTACTTTTTTTTGAATGGCAAACACACTCTGTCCCAAAACCATTACCTATGTTTTGAGGCAATTTCTATGTTTGTCAAATTAATTTCCGATTTACTCGTCCGCATGATGTTTCGACTTTCGATTAAGTCATCATTTGGACACATGGTTGGATCACAGATTAATATTTTTAAAAAACTATATTGAAAATTAGCATAAATGCAACAATACAAGATTGAAATAAGGGCTACAAAACATTTAATATAGTGTGAGTGTTTCATATTTAAAAAGAGTTTACTATGCAAAATCTGATGTTCTAATCCATGACATGCCCTCCTAGTCCACTTTATTCCACACGATGTATGTGAGAAAAAAACAATTTTATTTCTTGAGAAACCTTCATAATTGAGGACAACAATGATCTCAACCTCTAAGGAATGAAAGGTTTACTTTGTTTGAATGGTTAGTTGAGGGTTCAATTCAGCCTATAAATTATTCAAATTTGATTGTGAATGGAATAGTAATGAGTTTTGCTTCAAAAGGAAATCCCCAGCCCATTGAATCCGCAATAACTGCATTATTTCAAAAAATTGTTTCACCAAAAAGAGTGTTTTTGGAGGACTAAATAAACAACCTCATTCATGTTAATCTTGTACCATGAGGGTGATGGAGGTTGCCAATTGATTTCCACTGGGCCTCTAGGATGTCGAAAGTTCAGCATAATCTTGACAAAATGATCATCACCCAGTAAGTCTCGAATGAAGCCATCCAAAAATTCCTTAATCAAAGGTGTAGATTCTCAAACATGTGATTCAATTGAACCTTGTGAGTGTCGAAATTCTCAAACTTAATTCCATTCCTAAGTTTCCGAAGAGACCAGTCATTAGTGACAAAAGTGAGCTGCCAAAGCTTTTGAATACGAGGACTGAAAGTAAGTCTTGTTGCCTGCCAAAAGGATCATGGAAACCAAAGAAGAGGTTTGTGTCAAAAATGTTGCTACCTCCGTACCGGGTTTTTCTTCAAAAAGACCAGGGCACACGTATTAAAAAAAAGTTGAAGTATGTATATAAAAAATATATTTTATTGACTTTTGTGAGTGTAAAATATTTTTTTTTAAATTGTGAAGAAAAAATTGGGACTTTCCAAAATTAAAAAACAAGAAGAAAGAGTTGGGATGGAGGGAGAAGATTTTCGTCATGGTTTGAGGAAAAAGGAGAAATTAAAGGGCCAGACATACCAAAAATCCGTCACCAATTAGCTGTTGGAATCTTTTACCAAATCACACGGCAAAAAAGGGTTGATCAACACGGGGGAATAAAGGATAACCAGATCCATTATCCCTAATTAATTGAGTCTAGATGTTAGGTCTCGTGACATTGTTCTCTACCAAATTAAGTGATTGAATCAGTTTTGCCAAACATATGATTATTCTTGTTAAAATATATTTTGGCAGAAATAATTATTTGTTTGGCAGGATTGATTATTTTGTCCGCTAAACAAAACACATACTAGGGATATTCTCGAAATATTTTGAGTTTTTCAAATAGAGGCCAGCAATTATCATTGAAAAAGAAATCTTCAATTTCTTCGGGCAAAGACAAAGTTAATTCAGGTCCAAATTGAGGCATACTGGTTGAAGTTCCTAGGTTGCTCAAATTTATTAAAGAATCGATTAAAGAGCAAAACAAGAGCTTAAAAATTTCGACAATAGATGTCTCAGGCTAATTTGCATTGGAATGATTCATTCCTACGAGATTTATTGTGCAATTAAAAATACCATGGAACTAAACATGAAAGATTAATGGGTTAACACAATTAAATAAGATTAATTTTATAGGACTAACGTTGCAAATGCCAAATATGTAAATTTTGTAACGTTTAGTACTGCAAGTGTAACTTTTAAGATTATAAATGTAATGTTTGGGATTATAAGTGTAAATAAAAGAAATTATGTGCCTAATTCTATAATAATATTTCTCTCATGGGACTAAAAGTACAAAAAAACTAAAAAAAATTGGTTGAAAAATTAAATTTTACCTAGGAATAACAACAGAGCGGATCTGTGGTGGATTCGGCTCATCCCAAAATCCACCTTGCATAAAATTTTAAGGATCCTAACCCATCCTACGAATTGCCCCATTTGATTTTACGTTATTTTAAAATTAATTTAAAAAAAACATATAAAATTGTACTTTAAATAAAAAATTAAATTTAAATATATATTTACTTATAAAATAATATTTAATATTCATCTAATACATAAAAATAACATATGTAATCTATATATTAATAAATCTAATACATTAATTTAAATATAAATTTGTATATATGCATATATATAAAATAATATTAACAATTAATAGGGCGGATTCGGGAAGCGGGTTCTATAAAAGTCATGACCAAACTGTCTCATAGTATAGGACCGACCAAAATTAGAAATGACAATGGATCAGGATCATGTCATGATTTTTATAAGACCCGCCCGGTAAACTCGCCTTATTAAATATTAATATTATTATGTATATATGCACATATATAAATTTATATTTAAATTAATGTATTAAGATTTGTTAATATAAATTAGTATATGTTATTTTTAAGTATTAAATAAATATTAAATATTATTTTATAAGTTAAACTAAATGTATTTAATGTTACAATTTTATATTTTATATTTAAAAATAAATATAAAAATAATAAAAATCAAACAGGATGGGTTGAATTCGGTGGGTCATGGAGCGGGCCCGAATCCTTAAAAATTTAGGCGGTGTGGATATTGGGATAGACCAAATCTATTCCAAACTCGTCTTATTGTTATCCCTAGGCAAAATTAAAAAAATTCTCTAAATTTTTTTTTATCTTGTAGAACTTGTTATGCAATTGAAAAAATCAATGAGGTTAAATCTGAAAATATATATTAAATGGTTAAACATATTTAAATAAGAGTAAATTCTACAAAACTAACATTATGAATGTTGAATTTAATGAAACCGTCAATAATTGGCACCAATTCTACAAATTTTTGAAATAATTGGAACTAAAAATATAAAATACATATCATATATGAAGCCAATTAGTGTTTTCATAACCGGACAGAGCACCGGTTGCCGTTCAACAGGTCTGACCGGTTGGACCGGCGGTCTAACCGTTAAAATTATTTTAGTCTATTTTTAATATTCTACATATATTATATTCAAAAATAAATTAAAAAAATAAATTAAAAAAAGAAATTAAATTAAATATTTTCATATAAAATTTTAATAAATTATAAGTTATAATTCAAATAAACTAATAATACATATGTTAGAGTAAATACATGCATGCTTATCATGCACACGTTAGTTGGTTAGCTAATTATCAAAACAGAATTAGGATTGCATTTATTCTGCATGTGCATTACATATCATGCAGTTAGTTAGAGGATACACATCTATAAAAGGTTGTATAACTCTTCATTATCAGATATGGAAAAATTACAATATTCAACATGGTATCTTTGAGCAAGTTTTCTCCTAATTCTGTGCTTCTCTCCGATGCAGTTATTTTCTAACTGAATCGGTTATCTTCAACCTTTCTCCAGTATATCTTCAAACGAGTTGGTTACTTTCTTCAACTAATTCGGTTTTCTTCAAACCTTTCCTGTGTATCTTCATCCGATGTTTGGTTATCTTCATATTTTCCACGTTTATCTTCATCAATCCTTCATCCTTTCCGCTGCTATCTTCCTTATACTCTTTTATCATGACCTCATCATCTACTTCTCTTCCCAGTTTTATCAAGCTGCATATCAGACTCGATCGACAAAACTATTCTTTTTTGTGATCTCAAGTACTTGCGACCGTTCGTGAGCACGGTTTTGAAGATGTTCTACTGGTTACATCACCGATGTCTGACTCTTCTTCTGATTTTCTGGATTTGATTCGTCGTGATCAGTTCTTGTTGAGCTGGACACTAAGCTCGATCTCTGAATCAATGCTTGGTCACGTTAGTCGATGTGCTCATGTACATCAGGTTTGGCAAGTCCTGGAGGAATTATTTTACTCTCAATCCAGAGCTAGAGCTATGTCTCTTCGCTTACAATTGCAAATGCTGAAGAAAGGATCATCTTCCGTTGATGAATATGTTCTTCAGATGCGATCAATTGCTGACGGTTTGGCTGCTGCTGGTCATCCGGTTCCTGATGAGGATCTCACTCTTTATGTTCTGAGTGGTTTGGGAATGGAGTATGAATCTGTTGTGGTCAATTTAACTACTCGTGGCTCTCTTCCAACTATAACTGAAGTTCAGTCCATCTTACAAACACATGAAATGAGATTACAACAACATTCTCTACTACACTTGGTTTTACATCTACTGGTTTCACTCCTTCAGCACATGTTGCTAATATTGGAAAATTACAACAATTAATGGTGTGTAGACGAAGATGACTTATGCAATTGACACGGTAAAGTCGAGGCACAAGTTAAACTCACTCTCCGTAAGACGTTATTGCCCCGTACACAGGTGCAATACGGATCATGGCAACCGTCCCCAAGATACAACGACTTTGGAGCCTTTCGCCCGTTGCACTACGAAGCGAAAGCTATCGACGAATCGCAAATGAGTATCCGGAACTTTCGGACTCGACTCTAATGCAACTCTACGATTCTAGACTGCATGCACTTTAAAGTGTTAAATCAATTCAATTGTATGATTGAATCATTTACCAGTATGTTCAAGTATTCTCAAGTATTTCATAGTCAATGTGGGGGAGATCTATTTATAGATTTCCAAGAGTTGAGGGTAATAGGTGTGACTCTTCATATTTCACTTTTCCAAAGAGTCGCAACCCTTAGAAAATACCATTCACCAAAGGTCACCTCTTTAATTCAAAGAGACACAACACTTCACTATTACCTCAATAAATACATTCATTAATGTACTTATCCACACATTAAATGACATTAATTTCTCATTCACACCAATTTGGTTTTGAGAAATAAATCAACCAAATCCATTTACGCAAAATGGATAAATAAATTGTCACTTAATATTTATTTGAAATATGGTCAAAGCCAATATTTCCAACAATCCCCCACATGAATGAAATTAATGCATGTGACCTCCTAAGAAAGTTCCGATGAACCGTTACTGCATCGGGATAGGTAGCGACTGACTTTGAACCTTCCCTAGTAATATGCCATCGGATTTACTCGCCACTCAGTGAACATGATGTCTTGAACTGGTCGGCTTTTTGTGTAAACCAAGACAATGACATATACACAGTAACAACTCTGATACCCTTTGGTTCTCACGTTGTTGTCCATTTTGGCCCTGGACCGTATCTTGGATTCATAAGCGTGTACTGAATTCCTCAGTTAGAAGCGGCCCCACTTCAACGCTTATATAGGTGATCTCCTATTAAGGGTAACCTGCAATACCCCACCCGTAGGATATAGGAATCATTAAAAGCTATTAAGCTTAACCTTACCACACGTCAGCATGTTTTATGCACCTAAAGGAATTTAGAAGGTGCAAGGTTGCACTTGAAGGGATTCGAGAATGGGTTGTAATTTTTCAAGTGCATGTCTGAGTGCTTCATAACTTAGTTGTCTCATTGAACCAAGTTCTTGGGATCCTCCAGTCATCATGGTTGAGTTACCGCTATGAACACCCTTTCATGTGTGGGTTTTTAACCTCATTCCCCATACTCGTAATCTCTCTAAACATTTCATTTTTTACCGGCCGGGTTTTTTCTCAAAATGCAATCATCATTGCATATTTGTTTAGAGGATTTTCAGGACATTGCTCCCCCACATCTCACTGATGGGCCCGGAGTCTATGTCAAAATACCCAGCTTATTTTAGTGTATCATTTTACACAGCTGGATATTTAATTCCATTTTAGGAACATTTCTAATTTGTTCAACCAACACAGATAAGCACTACCGGTGTTTCAATCTTTACAAGTCACCCCCTACACTTCGAGATAATATTAGGATCATTCTATCCTTACTTATCATTTCGCACGATTTATCTCCTTGTGTGGTGACTTAACACGAGATTGAACAAAATCATTTAACTTGTGGATTTTATTCCACTAGCCATCTACTTCCTTTTGATTTTCCATTTAGCTTCAAGGCCACGCATTAGCTAACCACCTTACAATTCGAATATATATCTCATAGAGGGACTCTTCTTCTTCCCCCACATTCGAATGTATCTACTGTGAGAATTTACATCTCATAGTCGAGTTGTTCGTCCATTTCATTTAATATTTCATCAAATATTAATTTGGACACAATCTCGAAACAGATTGGAAAATCAAACTCTTCGAATTCACTCTTGAATTTACACCAATTTTGGTCAAAAATACCAAAATTAAATCCAATTTTCAATGTGGCCGTAATTGCCACTTTTGACTCTTAAATAATTCTTCACTAAATTATATGAGTCAAAATTTATGGACCAAGTCCAAAATCGTAATTTGTGCTCTCAAGCACAACTATTAATGGAGGCCTTTAATCTCCATTTTTGACTCAAAAATAATTATCAAATTAATTAAACGAGTCAAATGTATGTTGGACCAAATCCAAAATACTATTTTGTGCCCTCAAAACACAATCTTTTGTCTCAAGAATAATTATCGAATTAATTAAACGAGTCAAAGCTAATTTTGAACTAAATCCAAAATATCGCTTGTGCTTTCAAACACAAAATATTTGATCCCAAATCAAAATTTCTATTACCAATTAAGGGATTCAAATTTTTTTGGAATTAATATCCATATAATATCACAAGACCCAAAAATTAATTGATCCAAAACAATTAATCTTGGACTAAATCCAAAGATATTATTTGCTTCGTCAAGCACAAACGTACTCCCTCCGTCCCAGATCAATACAAACACTTTCCATTTTTGGCTGTCTCAAACCAATTTGCACACTACTTAAAAAGGAAATATCGATTTGTGTGCACACTCACAAAACTTTTCACACATTTACCCATACACCACTACTTTATTTAAAATATATATTTTTCTTAAACCGTGTGCCATCCCAGGGGTTCAAATACCCCTGGGACGGAGGGAGTATTAAATATTGAGCCTTAGCACTTAATTATAAATTCTTTTCCACGGGCTCTGTCTTGACCAAATTATCAATTGGCCTAAAACTTAATTAGGCCCAAAATTAATTTAATTAATTATGGCCCAAAATTAATTTAATTAATTATGGCCCAAATATTTAATAGCCAAAATTTTCAAAAGGCCCAATTCAAAATAAAGAAGAGAGAGAAACCACGTCTCTCAATCTCTTTCTCAATTCTGATCGACGGTTGGAGTTGAAACTGCGCTTCTATGTTACTTACATACCACGCGCAGACTTCTGAATCGAAGAGGACTAGCGTCGCCTCCATCAGCGCGGCTTTGTAAGCGCACATCAGAGACGTCTTATATCGCTGTCACTATGCCGCCACCGCCGTCGACCACTCGTTGCCGGCCTCCAGCCCGCTGCCTCTCGCAATTTCACGCAGGTCCAAATTCGGACATGGTGCGGCTGGTACCATCAGACCTGCGATATCCAAGGAAAAAGCAGATCCGCTGCCCCTGTGGCGTTCATGCCGCTGTGCACTACGGTGGGGATTGCACCGCCACCACAGTCGATGGCCAGGCACCGCGCAACCGTTCGGCCCGCTATTTCAGCGCTGCCGTGGATTAACCGCGCGGGCACAGACCGTCGCTGCTACTTTGCTTGTGCAGCTTGACAGCGTCGCACATTGATACCGGCACAAGATCAAAGATTAGATCCGCCGGCATTTGCGGCGTTCATGCTGCCGCATACTTAGCCCAAAACGCCAATCGCCGCATAAGACGTGGCTGCCGATCGAGCACGATCTTAATGGCGTATACACAGCGGCCCAATCCAGCCAACACTACGCGGATTTCCAAAACGAAGTGCCCGATCAAGGAGATGCAGCATGATCTGTTTAATTAGCCATAGACACGAATGCCGCATCGCACCGCTGGGAGGAGGTGCCCCAATCTGCTTCATCTACGATTTCTACGGGTCCCGGATATGTGCCGGATCAAGTATCCAGGCTCCAGGCGCCCCCGAATTGGCAAACGGAGTGAAGCAACTTTTAATTTTCAGTTCATTGTAATGTGGATTCCAGAAGAGGTAATCCATTTCTCATTCTGCACAGACTGAAGCAAAATCACGAGTTGCCGCAATTGCTTTGTGTTATTTCTCTGAACCGTCACGTAGAATTCAGATAATGAACAGCATCCCTCTGTTTGAATTTCACATTTTGTTGATTCTTTGATTTGTATAACCAACTCTCTTTCCTTGGTTTGCAAATCCGATAGGATTTTGGCATCTTCCTGCATAATTAATTCATATAGAACTTTCCGCAATTTTTGTTACTCAAGGTGTTTGTGAAAATGCTTCAATGGATTTTTCAAAACATAGTATTCCCCAAGTGAAAAATATGAGGATGATTCCAAACATTCCATTGATTAAACTAAAATTTGCAGTGCCTGCAAAATTGAACACCTCATGAGAACAAATTAGTTCCTTATATTCAATTTAATCAAAAATAAAATTGAATTAGAACTTCCCTGACAAAGTAATTTGACGATTTTAATCAACATCCTGCTTGAATAGATACCATATATTTAATAGCAGTTGTAAGCACTTTATGTTTCATTTCTCCATTGATACTTTCGTTAAGGCCTTCAATGAATAAACAATAGATAATCATAACAGAAGTCAAGCTCTGAAAACACACATATAAAGTCTTACTATTGTTTGAAAATACAATAATTAATGGTGTGTAGACGAAGATGACTTATGCAATTGACACGGTAAAGTCGAGGCACGAGTTAAACTCGCTCTCCGTAAGACGTTATTGCCCCGTACACAGGTGCAATACGGATCATGGCAACCGTCCCCAAGATACAACGACTTTGGAGCCTTTCGCCCGTTGCACTACGAAGCGAAAACTATCGGCGAATCGCAAATGAGTATCCAGAACTTTCGGACTCGACTCTAATGCAACTCTACGATTCTAGACTGCATGCACTTTAAAGTGTTAAATCAATTCAATTGTATGATTGAATCATTTACCAGTATGTTCAAGTATTCTCAAGTATTTCATAGTCAATGTGGGGGAGATCTATTTATAGATTTCCAAGAGTTGCGGGTAATAGGTGTGATTCTTCATATTTCACTTTTCCAAAGAGTCGCAACCCTTAGAAAATACCATTCACCAAAGGTCACCTCTTTAATTCAAAGAGACACAACACTTCACTATTACCTCAATAAATACATTCATTAATGTACTTATCCACACATTAAATGACATTAATTTCTCATTCACACCAATTTGGTTTTGAGAAATAAATCAACCAAATCCATTTACGCAAAATGGATAAATAAATTGTCACTTAATATTTATTTGAAATATGGTCAAAACCTATATTTCCAACAGCTAATGTGCAGGGTAGAGGTCATTCTAATGGAAAACATAAAAGTAAGTTCAGGTTTAATTCCAAACCGAAGATCTATTGTCAACTTTGCGGTAAACCGAATCACATTGCCATAAAGTGCTACAAGAGGTTTGACACCTCTTTTCAAGGCATTGATGCATCCTCTGCTCCTGTTCCTGTTCAAGCTAATATTGCCAACACTACTGCCTATCTTCAGCCTTCAAATTATCAGCCTTCACACCATCAGTCTACTCATGGTTCGTCTTCTGTTGCTTCTGTTTCTAATGATAATACTATTGTTGTGAACTCTCAGAATTCTAGTGCAGATTGGTTCATGGACAGTGGAGCTACCAATCATGTGACTTCGCAGCTGAGCAACCTTCATATTCAATCTCCTTATCAAGGTAATACTGCTCTTCTTGTTGGCAATGGAAATTCAGTACCTATTAAACATGTTGGCTCCTTTAATATTCCTAGCCTACAGCACTCAAAATCAGTTGTTTTTGACAATGTTTTGCATGTGCCTGATATTACAAAAAACTTAGTTAGCATCTCTCAATTTCTGAAAGATAATGATGCTGTTATTGAGTTTTACTCTACTCACTGTGTTGTCAAGGATTTGAAAACACAAAAGGTCCTTCTGAAAGGGATACTTAAGCATGGACTCTACCAGCTGGACATTAGCCATTTGTCTCAACCTACTGTTGTTGCTGCTGTTGTTTCTCAATTTAGTTGTAATGTTGCTTCTAATAAAGTGTCTGATGATACATTTATACTTTGGCATAAAAGGCTTGGGCACCCTTGTCAAGCTTCTCTATCTTCTGTATTACATCAGTTGAATTTTTCAATCCCTTCCAAAGTTGATACATTTTGTGAACCTTGTATTTTGGGTAAAATGCATCAGAGGCATTTTCATTCAGTTGCACATTCATCTAAAGCACCTTTTGATGTTATACATACGGATGTGTGGGGACCTGCTTCAGTTGTTTCTGTTGAGGGTTATAAGTACTATCTTATCATGGTAGATGAGTTTACAAGGTATTCTTGGATCTATCCAATGCATCTCAAATCTGAAGTTACTAGTTTATTTCCTCAGTTTCTCACATTAGTAGAAAGGCAATTCAACAGTCATGTTAAAGCAGTCCAATGTGACATGGGAGATGAGTTTATTGGCCTGACTAATCTGTTTAAGACACAAGGCATTCACATGAGGCATT
Source organism: Prunella vulgaris (assembly GCA_026898435.1). Classification (NCBI taxonomy): domain Eukaryota; kingdom Viridiplantae; phylum Streptophyta; class Magnoliopsida; order Lamiales; family Lamiaceae; genus Prunella; species Prunella vulgaris. The sequence goes on from JAPKLY010000047.1 coordinate 384,154, forward strand.
CATGTCCACATACACATCAACAAAATGGATTGGTGGAGAGGAAACATCAACATGTCACAGAGCTTGGGTTAGCTATGTTGGCTCAAAGCAAGTTGCCTATGTCCTACTGGTGGAATGCTTTCCACACTGCTACTGTTCTCATAAATTCTCTTCCTACTCCCACTTTACAGAAAGCCTCTCCATTCTATTCATTATTCCATAAACATCCAGATTACACTTCATTCGGAGTTTTTGGATGTGCATGCTTTCCATTTCTCAGACCTTAAAATGCTTCCAAGCTCCAATTTAGATCCTCCAAATGTGTTTTCCTGGGATATAGTCCATCTCACTAAGGATAAAGGTGTCTTCACTCTTCAGGGAGAATGTATATTTCAAACACTATAGAGTTTCATGAGTCTGATTTTCCTTTTCCATCCTTTTCACTATCAGATATTACTCATTCCTCCTCTGCAAGTACTAAAGCCTTATTGCCTACTCCTGCACCTCATGCTACTGATGTGTCTCATATTTCATCTGATACATCTTTTCCTTCTACATACTCACTCTTACACAATTCAGATTATTCATCTAATGAGCTCAGACAGCTTCAATCTTCTACTTCTTCTGGAAATACACATTCTGGTCCTTCTCAACACACACAACAAATTCCTCCTATGCCAATTCTTAATTCTCATTCCATGGTAACCAGATCAAAAAATGGTATTCACAAACCTAAAGTCTATCAAACCTCTCTTTCTATTCCAGAACCTGACACTGTTTCTCAAGCCTTGGCATCTCCTGAATGGTTATCAGCAATGAACTCTGAATACAAAGCTCTTATTCTCAATCACACATGGGATTTAGTTCCACCTTCTCCAGATATTAATCTCATATCCACTAAATGGATTTTCAGAGTAAAGTATAAAATGGATGGTTCAATTGATAGATTTAAAGCCAGACTTGTGGCAAGGGGATTTCAACAGCATGCTGGTATTGATTTCTTTCAAACATACAGCCCAGTGGTCAAACCTGTTACACTACGCATTGTGTTTAGTCTTGCTGTTACTTTTGGTTGGGGCATTCAGCAGATATATATGAACAATGCATTCCTAAATGGGACATTGAATGAAACTGTCTACATCTCACAACCTGAAGGATTTGTTGATAACTCTAAACCTCATCATGTTTGCAAGCTGGTCAAGTCCCTATATGGCCTCAAACAGGCACCTAAAGCCTGGTATGATACATTAAAAAATTTCCTCATCAGTCTGGGGTTTGTTCACTCTACTACTTATCATTGCTTGTTCTATCTTCGCAAGAAGGATCTTGTTTGCTTGCTACTAGTATATGTTGATGACATCCTTGTTACAGGCAGTGACTCAAAGTACATCTCAGAGTTAATCTCTACACTCAACACTCAGTTTTCTCTGAAACATTTGGGCAACATAAACTACTTCTTGGGACTGGAAGCACACTCATCCCTCAATTCTCTTCTTCTCACTCAGTCCAAATATGCTAAGGACATTCTTTGCAAAGTCAATCTTGATAAAAGCAAACCTTGTTCCACTCCTATCTGTCCTAGCCTCCCTCTCTCAACAAATGATAGTCCTCTTTTTGATAATCCCACTTTGTTTCGAAGCATTATAGGGGGTCTTCAATACCTAACTCTAACTAGACCAGATATTTCTTTCTCAGTAAACAAGCTCTCCCAATTCCTCCAAGCACCCACACAGAATCATTGGAAAGCTTGCAAAAGGATACTTCGTTATATTCAAGGTACATTACATTTTGGCATACGTTTTTCTCCTGTTTCTGATTTCAGGTTGCACTCGTTTGCGGATGCGTACTATGCATCAAATCTTGATGACAGATGAAGTACTACTGGCTTTTGTGTGATGCTAGGAAGCAACATCATCTCTTGGTGCTCCAGAAAACAACCGGTGGTTGCCAAGAGCAGTACAGAAGCTGAGTATAGATCGTTATCTACTGCATCTACTGAAATTATCTGGATCAGTTCAATTCTTAAGGAGCTTGGATTTGTTGTTGCTTCTCCATCCATATTATGGTGTGACAACCAAGGGGCGATAACACTTGCCTTTAACCCTGCTTTTCATTCACGAACGAAGCATATCGAAGTGGACGTTCATTTCATAAGAGAAAAGGTTCAATCCAACATTCTTGATGTTAGATATATTCCTTCAGCCGATCAACCAGCGGACTTGTTTACAAAGGCACTAGCTCCGACTCGTTTTTGTCTTCTTCGAGGCAAAATTGGTTTTCTACCCACACTTTAGCTTCTTCGGGAGCATGTTAGAGTAAATACATGCATGCTTATCATGCACACGTTAGTTGGTTAGCTAATTATCAAAACAAAATTAGGATTGCATTTATTCTGCATGTGCATTACATGTCATGCAGTTAGTTAGAGGATACACATCTATAAAAGGTTGTATAACTCTTCATTATCAGATATGGAAAAATTACAATATTCAACAACATAGACAATTAAAATCAAAATTCTCAAAATAACTCAAATTATAATACCAAATTGTAATCCATGACATGTTTAATAACTCATGTATAGTAAAATCTCAAATTAAAATATTATTATAAAAATTTAGAATATATAAATTATAGAATAAATTAATTTTGGGGTTGGAACATGTCTTACGATTTAATTTAATAAAAAATTTAGAAAAAAAAAATTAAAAAATAAAAGCAAACCGGTTCAACCGGTTCGACCGTTTTTTTCCAATTTTAGGCGTTTTTTTCGGTTCAACCGTAAAAACGGCTTTTAGAGGGTAACCGAACCGGTTTTATGGTCGGTTCCCGATTCAACCGGTTTTCAAAAACACTGAAGCCAATAGTAAAATATTTAGTGTCAATTCTTAAACAATGCATATCCTACAAAATAAAAAATATAAAAATCTCACATATATATATTACTACTTTCGTTCTCTAAAAGTGTGCAAATATATATAATAAAGATTATAAAGAATATTTTTATTTTAGAATTATATAAATTTTTGCGTAACAAATTAAAATGAAAAGTATACCAAAATTTTTGTAGGAAAAAGGGAATAATTTTTAGGCGCTTCCTCAATTTCCCTCGTTCGTCCCCAACCCCACATAATTTAACCACCAAATATAGCTAGGCGCTTCCTCAATTTCCCTCGTTCGTCCCCAACCCCACATAATTTAACCACCAAATATAGCTAGACCATTCTGGAAATGATTTCTCATCTTTTTCTTCAATCTATTGCCCTAATTAATGCATTAAACATCAAATGCTGCCTGCACAATATCCACATTATTAATTCACAATACTCCCTTCCGAGTTGTGATCAACAAGAATATCACCTATCTAGGTTTAAATCCCCGCATAATTCACATCTCGATTAATCAAAATTCAATTCCTCTTGTCACCAGCAGCAGATCTGATAAAGTAATGGATTCTAGGGAGCTGCGCCGGGTATTCTCAATGTTCGATCGGAACGGCGACGGAAAAATCAGCCGTAAAGAATTAAGCGATTCGCTTGAAAATTTGGGGATCCACATCTCGGAGAAGGAGATACGGCAAATGATCGAGAACATCGACGCCAACGGGGACGGGTACGTCGACGTCGACGAATTCGGGGCGCTCTACACGACGATCATGGACGACAACGAGCGGAGAGACGAGGAGGACGATGTGCGGGAGGCCTTCAAAGTGTTCGACCAGGACAACGACGGATTCATCACGGTGGAGGAGCTGCGGTCGGTGCTCGCCTCCCTTAACTTGAAACAGGGCCGCTCGCTCGACGATTGTAAGCGGATGATCATGAGAGTCGACGTCGACGGCGACGGAAAGGTTAATTTCGATGAGTTCCGGCAGATGATGAAGGGCGGAGGCTTTGCCGCTTTGAGTTGAGTTCAGTTATGCCAATTCATTTTTTTTCTTTCCTTTTTGTTTTGTGTAATTTTGTAATTATTGATATTTCTCTCTTAATCATCTATATATTTTTAGATAATTTAATTTTTTTTTATTTACGCATTTATGAAGGATCAAAATTCCTAATAGTGAGTTGCAAAGTGGAATATGGAATTTAGAATAAGCGGTCCAAGGATTTAGTAATTTGTTGAGAAAATGTAGCTATTATAGTTTGGGAAAATATTTTTCTTTTTCATCTTTCATCTATTATGTTTTGATTTTTTAATTATTCAAATTTGAATTTAGTTTCTAACTTTTTAAAAATTATGATTTTCCTATCCTATTGTAAAAGGCCATCCTTTATGTTATCTCATACATGGAATATTTTTATTTAAATCGATATAATGCACATTATTAGTCTTTGGAGAAAAATTTGACCACCTAAGCCTCGCGGTTTGTCGGTAATGGAGCCCTCAGCTTAGCTCCCAGTTCGCTCACTAAGGGATCCGAGCCTATCACTTAACTTCATCTTTCCAGTGGCATGTTGGTGGCGAGCTTGATCACTGCTCGCCTCCTGATCACCCACCAGTTCTCCTTATACACCCCCTAGCTAGGAGGATCAGGAGGGCACCGTGTCCCTCTCACGGCCTGTCCCGGTGGGACTGGGCTGGATAGTTGGTTGGATTGTTCACTCTAGCTCTTCCGGGTTTTGTAGGACGGACTGCACCACTGGGTCTAGTTCCTCATGAAGTGTAGTGGGGGTCAGTGTCCGGGGTTGAGCTTGGGTCATTACTCACGGTTGTGAGGTCTCACCCACAGCTTGGTTCCTACGAGCTCCAAGTCCCTTCCATCTCCTAGTGGTGGATGATGTATAGGTATTCTCTTGCGACATCTTTTTGTGCTCAGTGGGTTTTTTAGTACGTTTTCCAGCAAAGGTATATGTGGAGTACTTCTCACTAGCCTTGCATGTGGGTGATTTTCCAATTTTTATTGGTTTATCATCTCATGCATGCATTCATTTAGAGTTTCCTTCTTAATTTTTTGTAAATTCCTGAGAATTAATGTGTTCCTTCAAATCTTCAAAGTGTTCTTCAAATTTTGGAGAACACTTTCAACCTTCAAACTTCTCTCTATAATTTTTTATCAATCAAAGGTTCATGCCCTTCCACTGGCGCCGTCAAATTGTTGAAAGAATTTACTAATTGTGATAATTATGTGGCTAATTTAAGCTTTGAATTCTTCCAAACAATGATCAAAGAAATATTTGGTGTTGGATATAATATGAAGATAAAGAGAGAAAATAGAGAGAAGAATTTCTTGTATATCTCGACTTAGAATCCTAAAAAATGAGTACAAAAGACCTATATATATGTTTGAATGTGATGAGGTGGCATTAATAGCTTAATTAAATGACAAGTGTCCTAACACTTGTCATTTTTGTCACCTTTTATGCACTAATTACATGTTATTTGACTAATATGCCCTTACGAAGGACTTTTCTAGCTGATGCTCCCTACTGGAGGTAGGGCGAGCTCTATATCCTTGTGTTATTTGGGCTTTGTTGTCGTGTTGAGTGGTGAGCGTGTAGCTTTGACTGCGCCTATCTTCTCTTTGTTCGTACTCAGCTCGTCTTCTTGTTCGCCTCTAATGAGTCATCTGGGTGGTATATACCCCTATGAGGTATCCCTTAATAGGATTTTAGGTTCCCCTTCAAAGTGGTAGGCGAGCTCTTGGCGAGTTGTACTCCAACTGATGAGGCTATTTATCAACAAAGGATGGCGTGGATTGGTGATCTAGACGAGCTTCTAGCGAGCTGATGAGTGAGTAAGAGGCGAGCAACTTTGCCTTAAACTCTTTTGTTAATTTTGATCAATTACTATTAGCTTGCTTGTTAGAGATCGCTTATCAACAGTAAGATTATTGTTCTTGAATTCTTATAGAATTTAGCCATACTTTTTTTCAGTTTTCAATCTTATGGATATAATATGAGAGAGGGAGAGAGAAAGAGAGAGAGAGAGAGAGAGAGATAGAGAGAGAGGGAGGGAGAGAGAGGTCATGACTGTCGCTCTTGCCGAAAATTGTTCCTTTGGTTTATAATTAAATTTATAGTTTGATATTTAAATTCTTGGCCTAAATCCCATAAATTCGACCATGGAAGCCATGGCTTTACAACCAAAGGAATTATTAAATTCAATTTCAACTTTAGTCAAATTTACAACATGTTAATGGAAGCTTTACAATTCAACCATGGCAGTGTTGAACTTGCCGAAATTTGAGTCGTACCAGCCACTACTGAAGCACGCTCAAGCTCCACCGCTGGAATTCATGGCAATTCAACCATGACAACAACTCATGCTTGTCTACAATGCTGGGATTTAATTCCGTCCACCAAAGCTCAAAGTTTTGCCATCGCCGTCACCGACAGCCACTGCGCCACAGACCGCTCAACCACCCACCAAAGCAAACCGTTGTTCACAAATCAACCACCATTGCCTAAATTGAAGAATAACCATTGCCTAAATTGAAGAATCACCATGGCCGATGTGCTGAAGCCTTTGCCCCACCGCCGAAAAAAGACAAGGACGATTAGAGCCTTTGTTCAACACTCACGAAATCCGTCGCCATGGTTGTTGAGGCCCAGATCTGCAACCGTCGCTGGGCGTAAACGATTTTTCTATTTTTGAGAAAATGATAATCAAATCTAGCTTCGGAAGAAAGGTCTTAGTTGAAAGGGTCAAGAAACTGTATTGGAGGGATGTGGTCCGATACATTTTTTTGAAGAGGAACAATGTTCTTTGTGAAAAAAATTAGGGCGCGTTTGGTAACAAAGAAAAGCCCCTGAAAAAAAAATTAGGGCTTTTCTGATGTTGATAGGCAAGAAACGTCTTAAAGGAGACCCGTGTAAAACTTCGGCCAGTGAATTTTTTATACTCTTTTTTAGGCTATCAAACACGTTCTAAGATTAAACTATAATCTCCACAAAAGAAGTACTAACTTAAGATTACTTCAAATATTTATCTAATGCTGAGATTTTATATACATCAGTCACCAGATGCACCATACAACTTAAATACATTTTTAAATATTGTAATAATTTTCACACAAAAATTATGATTTTTTTTTACTCTAAACAGTTACGGCTGTTCAATTATAACTATTTAGTGTAAATAGCTCTAACTGTTTAATAAAAATAACACTAACCGTTACAAATACACTTGAATTGCATGATACACTTAATGTACAAGAGATTTAGTCTTATCTAATAGTCTTCTATCCCATATAGATTTTCCACTTACCAAAACTATTAGTCCTATAATAGGATTGTATCATTCCCTTTTTATTTATTTATCACAATACACTAAAAATAAATTTATTATGTAACATTAGTAAATACTAACTCCGTCCCACAAAAGTTTGCATACTTTCCTTTTTAGTTTGTCCCACAAAAGTTTGCACACATCCAAAAATAAAAATATTCCTTTAAATCTCCACCTTTAAAATTTTTAACACACAATTTCCATCATACACATTCTACCCATTACAATTTTTTCTTAAAAATTGTACCCCAAAGGTGCCGCAAATTTTGGGGGTGGGGGAGGGGGAGGGGGGGACGGAGGCAGCAACTCTTGTGTTAAAATTCATGTTGAGACTCGAGACGTATGGATAGGTTGTGCGGAGGGATTTGACTCGAGACAGATGGATAGGTTGTGCGGAGGGATTTGACTTTTGTGGAGGGAGTATCAAATTTAATAAATTTACGACTGGGCCGTGTCATATGTACCCATATGTATTTATTTGTAATAGTACGTAAAATGATCAAAATATCCCTCATAACGTGACAAATGAATATGATGCACCCAGGGACGGAGCCAAGTTGGGTACAGGGGGGGCACTGGGCCCCCCTGAAAATTTTAATATTTTTAGTATAGATATACTGTTTTCTAATTATAAAACCTATACACATTTGTCGGATTGGTTTTGATGGATAAATTAAATTATTTCCACTCAAGAAGACCAGGGTTCGATTCCATAATCTAACTTCCTTTTCTTTCTTTTTTTTCGAGTTCCCGTCTTTTTCTTTTTCATTTTTCAATTAAATTTATGATTAAAATATTTAATATTATCATCTATTTTTTCATTCTATCACAATTTTTTTTTAATAAAATTACACATTTTAATATTAAAAAATTTCAAATAATATTTAATATAAAGTATACAATATGTAGTGCCTAATAATATTTTAATAAAATTTTAAAAATATTTATCTTCCAAATTAATAGAATAATTAGAAGTTAAAATTTTTATGGATATTGTGATTACGTTTTACCTAAAGAAAGAAAATAAAATTCGTAATAATATTAATATTTTAGGAATTTTAACTATCTCACCTCTTCTAATGATCGAAACAATTTTTTTTTTAAAACCATAACTAAACTTAACTTGTTATATTAAATTAATAAAATTAGACGTTTTGATAAATTTATAATATTTTTTTTATAAATATAACATTATTTCATCTTTATAGAAATATTAATTGGACCCCCCTGTCCAAAATTCCTGGTTCCGTCACTGGATGAACCCACCCTATTTTTTCGAAGATTCTGGCCGGACACGAAGAAAAAATTCATGTGATGAATACGATAATCGATGATCCCATACATATTTTGCTCGTCCGGATATTTTAAATCTAAATTCAAAGATTTGTGTTTCTTTTTCGACAAACACTTATATACAAATTTCTACGGGTCAAAGATCCGTAGAAATATCCATTTTTGAAAATTCGCGGGTCTAAACCGGGTCGGGTCGAATTTGAGTATTTTTTTCCAAAATTCGCGCAGCTTGTAATTTTCGCTCCCAGGTATGTTACAATTGGGGCAAATGCATGTTACTTTAAGGCAAAACGTATGTTACAACCAGATTAAATGTTGTTTTTTACACATATTCATTTATTTTTATAGAAGTAAATATTTTTCATGCAATGTAACACATGTATATGTTACATTGTATGTGTAACACATGTATATGTTACATTGTATGTGTAACACATATTTATTCTTAATAAAAATACATTTTATCATATAATAACACATATATGCTCATATAATAACACAAATTGAGGAACAAATATGTGTTACAATTAGAGTAAATATGTATTACTGCAAATTTATGTTACAATTGGAGTAAATTTGTGTTACTGCAAATGTGTGTTACATCTAGAGTAAATGTGTGTTACAATTAGAGTAAATGTGTGTTACTGCAAATGTATGTTACAATTAGAGTAAATGTGTGTTACTGCAAATGTGTGTTACAATTAGAGTAAATGTGTGTTACTGCAAGATCAAATGTGTATTACTGTATGCACAAACATTTATTTATCCTTATAAAAATACATATTATATTTTATATAACATATATAAGGTATTAAATGATGTATTAATTGTACATTAATAACATATTATTAACATAAATCAACAAAGAGAATAAAAAATAAATTAA
>JAPKLY010000047.1:395969-439619 GCA_026898435.1 Prunella vulgaris
TATGACTTCTAACATTTGTTTGTAATCTGCGTAGTTACATTATGTAGAAAATGGTCTGTTTTGGATTTTATTATTTCGACATCATTGAGTGGTTGATTTCATGCTTCATCAAGGCTCAAAGGAAAAAGGATGGGTTACTCGAAGCTCTCAACAAAATCGAGCCTAAAGAACTATCAGAAACGAGACATGATCCCGAAATTTTGACCCCTGAAGAACACTTCTACTACTTGAAAATGGGTGAAAAGTGCAAGAATTATGTACCAGTTGGAAGACGTGGGATATATTCTGGCGTTATACTGAACATGCACTTGCATTGGAAAAAGCACCAGACTTTAAAAGTTATAGTGAAGACCTTTTCTCCAGATGAGGTGAAGGATATAGCTTCGCAGCTCGCAAGATTGAGCGGTGGCATTGTGCTCGATATTCAGGAAGACGACACCATTATTATGTACAGAGGGAAGAACTACTCTCAGCCCCCAACGGAGATAATGTCTCCCAGAGAGACACTCTCCAGAAAGAAGGTCCTCGTTACTTCATATCCCTTCTTTTTTACTTCAGATATAGTGATATAAACACACACACACACACACTCTCCAAGGGTGGGGTGCTTATAGAGTCCAACATCAACAAAAACTACTTGTTCAATGCTACAATGTATCAAAACTGTGTAGATATATATCATCACTCTGTTATTGATATAAACTAAGGGCTCATTTGGTTCGTAAGATAAAAATATCTATCCGCCAAAAATATGCATGTTTTTGGCGGATAAATATTTTTATCTTACGAACCAAATGAGCCCTAAGAGATATCTGGTGGCTAATGTCCATCTCCGTTAACTTTTGCAGGCTCTGGATAAATCCAGGTATAGAGATGCTCTTAGAGCTGTTAAGAGATACATCCCAAGACTTGAGCAGGACTTGGAGCTGCTGCAAGCTCAGAATGAGAGGAAAGTTAGTATTAACGAAGAAAAACAATTGATCGAAGCTTCTGATGTTAATTCTGGAAGCCTCCCCAGTGAACAGTTTGAGGGGTCGGATAGGCTGAAAGAACTGATGGCTAAAAGTGAAGAAACTGATAGTATGGTTTCGGATTCTGAACATCTGTCGGACATTTTCGAGACGGACATTGAGAACGATGAGGAGAAAGAGGAAAAGCCTCTTTATATGGATCAGTTTGAAAAGATTCCAGTACAGAGTGATACAGAGGATGAGGATTTTGAAGAACATCTTCGCCGAATATCTGCTAACTCCAGAAAAGGAAAATTGGACGACAAAGATGAAGATTTGGCAGAACTTGACGAGGTTGATCGAATGGTTTTACGAGCTGCTTCACTTTTGAAGAAAAAGAGGAAATGATCAGAAACTTGTTCATTCTGAGGAACTGTTTCGATTTTTTACTCACAAATGTATGTATATCGCATCTATATGTGTAAGATGATACAAGTCTTCTTCCACAAATCAGAGATAACATGAAATTCGACAGGAGTCACTCAACAATACTATCATCCTGCATAATTCCAGCATCACTATACATAACTTAGATCACATTTATCATTCTCCCTGACAGAGGGTCACTAGGCAATATTTTTTTTATTCAGGAAGTGGAAACATCTACTTTCAAGAAAACTGCCTAAAAACGCTTCTATATACTAAAAACATGCAGACATTGAACAAGATTATAATGCAGGCATGGCTAGTGCCTCGGATAGTGCTTCCGCCTCGGCTTTTTTCACGTTTTCGACTACTGCCATAACTTTTGAAGACATTTGCTCAGCTTGATTCTCCACTGTGTCCAGAAGGCTAATTAATCTCTCTCGGTACAAAGCACATAGTTCTTCCTGTCTCTGAAGCTCTCTTGCAAGTTCTTGAATTCTCTTATCTTTGTCAAGCTACAATTCAAAAAATTGATAACTAAGTTTTCGACATAAGATCATAGATAGATGAAGTCTTATGTAGATCAGTTTTACTATGCAATTGATTTGCATTTTCTGTGTACTTTAAACAACATTAGTTGTTACATTCAAAAGTCTTAGTTATAATATACAGTAGTATTTGCAAATCAATTGCACGGTTTACATAAGAGCAACACTCTCATGGATAAAGAAAAAGACGTACCACGTTCCTATATTCATGAGCAGTGATGCCAAGAGGGTGGTTATGATCCTTGACGAATCTTGTCACGACCCACTTTCCCGATTTCTCCAGCTTAAACAGTATTGTTGCCTTGCAGCCTTCACGTGCACTAGGGCGTGGCTTTTTTTCTGGCCCGATTTTCCCTTTTGTGTTTGGAGAGAAACCTTGTTTGTTGCATCCAAGTCGGCGAGCAAGAGTTTTACCGTCTATTTCAGAACGACGGCGTTGCATAACACGCACGATAAAGCCTGCCCTCCTAGCGTACTCGTTGTAAAATAGCCTAGCATCATCTTCTGATTCGAATTCCATGCCTACGTATGGTTCGATAACACCTTTTTTAAGTGACACAGTAGTATTATCCTCGACCTCATCTAGGTCATCTTCTTCCGAGTCCCTCGAGTTTAAATCTTCTTTGTCGGAGTCACCAGCTGTTTCTTCAACCACTGCCAGTAAAGGAAGGCCAAGTTATCATTTTGCAGATAAAGCAAGAAAATATTTTGTATAGCATCCACATCCAGCTCTCTTCTTGCTCAAGGGAACCCCATCTGAGAGGACACTCAGTACGTAGCGAACTATATGTAAGAGTAGCACTCGTGTGAACTTGATTCACGTGAACACACGTGAGCCAAGTTCTCACAACTCACGAGTTCTTGTGTATGTAAATATCAGACTAAATAACGCATATGTATAGATCTGAATGAAGATGTCTTAAAGCATATATAATCAGTAATGAAAATTTGGAACCATTTCGGGGAAGAAATCTCGTCATTTCCACAACAAGAGATGTGAACGGAAACATGTGACGAAAACATTGACACTATATGCGAAAGTTGGACAATAGAGAAACCTGACAATCAAGAATCAAGAAGTGAATATATGCCATTGAGTAAATATACAAGATTCTTTGTTTAATTCCCTTCTAGTCCAATCTCTATCTCGACTCCCTAATCAAACAGATCCTTTATAACTGAAAGATCAAAAGTGTTCTGATAAAGTAGTAGCCACAAAGGTGAATCAACACAGGACAGATGACTGATGATAGGGCCAAGGATCGACATGGACAGCAATTTTATCAAAGAATTTAGCCGATTTGCGGGCATAAAACAATCACTTAGACAGACACAAGTGCTTGATAGAAAATTCAAGACAAAAACTTATGTGAGACCGTCTCATGACATCAGACTACAAAAATTAACACTTACCCCCTACCAATGTGATAATAAGTTATGCCTAAGTCATATCTCATTTAATTCTCTCATGTCATGAGACGGTAACACTAACTCAAAATTCAAAAGCTGAAAACAGGAGAAGCCTGGTTAGCAAAGACCAGTTTTTTGGTGATACACCATGAAAGTTTCAAGTACTTTCTATGTCTTAAGATCTTAAAGTTTAGTTCCTTTTCACTGCTCTGCTCTCTTTGGAAGAAAACAAACATCATCCATAAAATAGCAGTTGCGACTTGGGAATTAGCAAGAGCAGCATTTCAATACATTTTAACTGCAAAAAATGAAAAATTAGCGGAAGTCATCAAATCCCCAAAACACTTTCTCACAAAAAATTAAAAATCACCCGACCCCAATATCAAGAACTCAAGATTGAGGGAAAATTCATAATGCCCACCAATAAAAGATCACAGATTTCGTTCAGAATCAGCAACGCCCACAAATCCAAACAATTGATGATTGAGTAACGAGAATGAAATATGGATATAATTCAGTTGAATACCAAATATTACAATTCAAAAAGAAGAGGTGAGTGCAGAGACAAACTTACTCGTCAATGGAGGATCCACAAGATGGAGATGACAGGTGTGTAACCAAAATTTGGGCTTTTTATCCTAAGCTTTGAAGCTGAAATCCGCAGTGTATGGGCACCCACCCGTGCTTCTAATTTCCTGCTTCTCAAACTCTTACTTGGAATTTTTCTTTTTACTTCTTTAACTTTAGATTTATTCTTGTTTAATTGTATAAAGTTGAAAATATTTTATGTATGATTTATATTGTTAGATCCCAACAATTATGGTTGAAGATTTACATAATAACATAGCTCATTATTTATACCAGATATAGTCTTGAATGACATCGTTTTGTGGATGAATTTATATTTGATTTATTAAAAAATTTGTATGAATTCGATCCGAGTTCACGGTGAACTCGGGTTCTCAATTATCACTGTCATGTATATACACTATCACTATTATATATATATATATATATATATATATATTATTGTTAAAAAATTAAGTATATTTTTAAAACAGTGATAGTGATTACACATAACATTGATACGAGTTCATGTGAACTCGAGTTTACAAGAGACCTATTAATTGATTTAAGGTCTAAACTAATCAAAATCATTTTATTTTCGTAATAATATAAATGAAGTTCTGTCTTTTAGATGACATACTTAAAATGATTTTACACAAATACTCCCTCCGTCCATGAAAATTGGACCATTTTTATTGTGCACGGTTATTAAGAAAAAAATAGATGTGATGTGTAAAAGTGAGAGTATTAGTATTAAAAAATATTTGTTTATTGAAAAAGTATTTGATGTGATGTGTAAAAGTGAGTGTATATGTATTTAAAATGAAAATAATGATTGTAATATTTCTATTTTAGGTAAGTGGACTATTTATTGTGGACAGCCGTTTAAGGCAACGTGGACCATTTATCGTGGACGGAGGGAGTATGTGTTATTAGTATATCTTTTGGAAAATTACATAATGGTTCATAAATTGACAAAAATTACATATTGGTTCTGTGCAGAAAATAATATACTTCTGTACAGGAAAAAATTAGACTTCTATGCAAGATGTTGTGAATTAATTTATAAATATAGTCATTTTTTTTACCCTATATATTTTTATTTTATTGGGGTAATGTTTAACAAATGGGGTATATTTGGAGAATTTTAGAATATGAATAGTGGTACTCTATGTGTTATTCAATAATATTTTGAATTTACTGTGTACATGAATTTTTTGCTATTGAAATAATTGTTAATTAAAGATAAAAATTTAAATGAAAGCTCTCAACATGAAATTGATTTATTTGCTTCATTATTTGACTACTGTTTAATCATATTTTTTATATAAATTTTTTTTTACCCAAACTAGTTTTTATTCAAAAAAAAAAAAACATTATAATGTTATTTTAAAAATAAGTAAACTCTTTAACCTTTTAAATTTAACGAAAAAATCATTTCAAGTATATATCATTATCGTTGCAAATTAAGAAATAAAAAAGAACACAAATTTGATTACAAAAAATTCGTTACGAGTACGTCTTAAAACACATCAAGTCAGGAGAAATGTCATTAATATTTGCATCACCGTAATACAAAGTATAATGAAATATATATAATATATCTAGCCCTAAAAGTCTATAAGGCGTTTGACTCAATAAGTAATATCCACAATGTTGATATATTCACAACACTACCTCTTGTACCATCACGATGTTCATACTTAATTTAAATCTTGATAGAATAATCTAGAGAAAAAGACTTGGTGTCTGTTAAACTCTAACAAACAGTTTTTAGAATTGTTTTTTTTTTTTTCAAAAGCTGTGAGCCTGTGAGAGAACGCTTTAAAAAATTTGTTTTAAAAGTTATTTTTAGAATTCTAAAACATACATTTAGGGCTCGTTTGGTTCGTAAGATAAAAATATCTATCCGCCAAAAACATGCATATTTTTGGCGAATAGATATTTTTATCTTACGAACCAAATGAGCCCTTAGTCAAATAAAAAGAGAGTATAATCATTGAATTTCGGGATTCAATCCTAGAATTATTCTAATGTTGTGACTCCCACGGAAGACAATAGTTTTTCAAGGCTACGAATCTCCAATACCATAGACATATTTTTAAAAATAAATATAGGAAGAGATATAATAAATAAAAGGAAGAATAACAAAGTACAATAAATACAATACACATATTTAAAAATACAACACACTTTATTTTATATTTTCAAACACAACATTTTATTATTAAACACAACACTTTTCTCTATTAAAAAAACAATATTTCTCAATGTTTGTGCCAACAACTCTAGCCTCTACTTTTTTACATTCTCTCTCCTTTCTCCTCTGTTTTCTTCTTTTCAGACGTTTTCTCTCTCTTTCTCACCCCTCTCTCCAATTTTTTCTACTTTTTTACACTCTCTCCTCTTTTCTTTTCTTTTTTTATCTTTTTTCACACGTAACCCAACCAAAAGTCAATACTATAATTTATGGTGGGCCAATCATTAGTGGAAAATCAGAATTTGCACAGTGAATTTCCGGTGATGCTGTGCGACGATGACTTGCTTCCGGTAAGTAAGCGGTTGAGGCGTGGTGAATTTCCGGCGGCGCTCCATTTCCAGGCGCGACGGCTTCTGGCAATTGGAGGTGGATTGAGGATTCCAGCAGCAGCAGCATTGAAGGTGGGCTTAAGCATGGTTTCAGTGGAGTGCAATGGAGAAAATAAATGATTGCAGAGATGAATTTCTTTGCCTTCTCTCTCTCTCTCTTCAAGTTCCACTAAATCATGTATGGCCCAAAATTATGCCACGTTTTCTTTCCTCCTCTGCAAACTTGGTCAAAGCTGCCCCCATTTCCTATCAAATACAAGTCCTAATTAATTTCAAAAGAATCATTCTCACCTCATGGACCAACTGATGGTATGAGATTTTAATAAACTGGGCAGCCATTTTTTAATCTCATGGGCCGTAGTATATGTTAGTCCAATTTAATATATCCCAATTTTAATTCATGAACTCCATCTTAATCTTCAATTTATTTCAACTAATATATAGGCATGTATTTGCTCAATCAAACTTCATTTTTTTATAAAATAGCAAAACAAAACCTTTTTAAAAAAATTAAGCTCAATTAAACAATTTAATGCAAATAATTGCAAGAAATCGAAGAAAATTAGGCAATTAAAACACACAAATTTCAAACAAAAAATCACACTAATCAGAAATCACAATAAAATTGGACAATAAAAGCACACTAAAATCATGCAATTTTCACCCGAATCAACTTCCGTATTATTACTTTAACACTCGTACTCATTTTAAAAAATGAAATTTTAATTTGAATTAGTCATATATTCAGATTTTTACACATATTCGTAATTTGAATTTGAATTAGTCATGTATTCATTTTTTACACATATTTGGATTTTAATTCCTTTCATATTCCAGAACAATTAGACATATATTCAAATTCTTCAATTATTCAGATTTTTATGCATATTCGAATTTTAATTCTTTCATATTCAGATTGAATACTAGTAATTCTTTCATATTCAAAATTCCATATACCACGAATTCCTTTCATATTCAAGATTGTAATTTTATTCATTTTCAAAATTCATATATTTAGATTTCTAATTAGTCATATATTCAGATTTCATTTTATCTATATTCAAAATTCATATATTCATATTCGGATCTTAATTCCTTTCATATTTCAGAACAATTAGCCATATATTCAGATTTTCTAATTTATTTTCAGATATATTTCAAATTTCAATTTGTGAATACTACTAATTTGTTGTTGAATATTCAAATTTGAATTTCGAATAACTGTTGCATACTAAAAAAAATCTTGAATACAATATTTAAAATTTTAAATACATCAACAAAAATTGAGTCAAAATACAAAATTGCAAAAATAATAATCAAACCACAAAAAAATCCAAAAAAATAAAATAAAATAAACAATCGATCTCCTGCATTCATAACACAAAAATATCCATATATCACCCAATATCCATTCATATTCAAATTTCAATATGTGAATACAACACTCAAATTTTTAAATACTATTATATTTTAAATCCTAATTTCGAATAATTATTTGAATACCAAAAAAATCTTGAAAATACAAGAGAAGTTGGAAAGCCCAAGAAAAAAGAAAAGCCCATTAGTCATTTTAAGTGAATAAGGAATTCATTATTATCATTTTGGATTTTCCATTAGTGTCTGCAACCAATTTTTGACCAATTAATTGAGCTTAATTTTTGAAAAAGGTTTTGTTTTGCTATTTTATAAAAAAATGAAGTTTGATTGAGCAAATACATGCCTATATATTAGTTGAAATAAATTGAAGATTAAGATGGAGTTCATGAATTAAAATTGGGATATATTAAATTGGACTAACATATACTACGGCCCATGAGATTAAAAAATGGCTGCCCAGTTTATTAAAATCTCATACCATCAGTTGGTCAATGAGGTGAGAATGATTCTTTTGAAATTAATTAGGATTTGTATTTGATAGGAAATGGGGGCAGCTTTGACCAAGTTTGCAGAGGAGGAAAGAAAACGTGGCATAATTTTGGGCCATACATGATTTAGTGGAACTTGAAGAGAGAGAGAAGGCAAAGAAATTCATCTCTGCAATCATTTATTTTCTCCATTGCACTCCACTGAAACCATGCTTAAGCCCACCTTCAATGCTGATACTGGAATCCTCAATCCACCTCCAATTGCTAGAAGCCGTCGTGCCTGGAAATGGAGCGTCGCGGAAAATTCACCACGCCTGCAGTTGTGCCTTCCACCCTCAATCGCCATAGATTCGACAGCTAGGCTCAACCGCCTTACTGCCAACAACAATTCCAGACGTAACTTACCTCTTCACTCTTCACGCCGTCTCGTCATCAATCTGCTCTCGCCGGAATCTTAACAATCGCTATTGAAGCCCCTGCAGAAACTCTCAACCGTGCCGCCGTACAAAAAAGAAAATCAGATGCCCTCCTCTATCTCCAAAACAAATTCTTCATAAAAAACCAAATCAAAGAGAAAACCGTTCTCTGTAAATCGAAATAAAAATGTAAACACAAAATCAACTCACCTGAAATCAAAATTGAAAAATTAACCCACTTGAAATAAAAAACCAACACACCTGAAATTAAAATCGAAGGAGAAAGCTTGCCTGAAACTAGCCGCCGCCGCCGTCCCCCCTCCAACCGAATCTCGCCGGAAATCTCTCTTTCCAGAAACCGGCGAACACCTTCCGCTTCTCACTGGAAATGGAGAGAGTCGCGTGCTCCCCTGTTCTGAAAAGTGTCGCCGGAAAAACAGCTGTCCACCGAGAAGAAGAACTTCGAAGATAACATCCATGCCATCCGTCGTTCGACACCATTCACGCCCACTTCCATAGCCCGCAAAGAAGAAGACCCATAGCCGGAATTTCGTCCACCATGCTGGAAATTAAAGAAGAAGTTGCCGGAGAAGCTACAACCACTGCTGCCCGACGAAGAAACCCACGCCTGAAATGGAAGATAGAGAGAGGGAAAACATTTCTTATGCTCAATTTGTTGCCGGAAATGGAAGATAGAGAGAGGCAAAAACATTTCCGGCCGAATATACGCTGTTTTTTGCTCTCAAAAGGTGAAGTCGATGTTCAGATAAAAAAATAAAAACCTCCCACCACCTATAATGATCCGGAAGGATTTTGAATTTTTGAAATTGGTATAAGACAATATAGAGAGGTGGAGGATTGATTTGATTTTCTCAGCTACATGCCTATACCATCAGCTACATTCTTTTGCATTGGAAAATGGATTCTACCAACCTAAGAAAGTGTAAGGGGCCCACCAAGTATTGCACTTTGTAAAGTGATTTTTTGAGTGTTCCATTAGGTAAGAGCACCTTTGTAATTGTTGTGTAATGTAACCCACCCTAAATAAAATTATAAATTGTCATTGCAATGCACTCTTCAGAAATTTATGTAAATAAAAAATTTCGGGAATATTTAGTGTCAAGTTCTCTGTAAAAATAACTGTTACTCCATTAATTTGTGTAATACAAATTACATTATTCATATTAAATATTTTCACAAATATATTATTTTTAATGGTATAAATCACAAATATGTTTACCAACAGATTTATTGGATTGCCCCGACATCAAAGGCCCAGGTTATTGACACTAACCATTTTGGAAAAGAGTAGGTATTGTGTGAAAGTAGTTCATATCATGAACCATTTTTTAACAAGGTAAAAAAATAAATTCATAAATATAAACTTTGTATCATAAAGTAGTTTATATCATAAAAATAGTTTATATAATACTTTACCTTTGGAAAATACACTATCTTGAATATGTTCGGATATTTTTTTTTTTTTTAAATTTTTACAAATTTTAGGCAAAAATTTTTGAACAAAATTTCATTTCTTCACTAGGTTCGAAAAAAAATGCCGAAAAAATAAAAATAAAATTGAAAAAAAATTGCCGAACAAAAAATAGTGTATTTACCAAAAAGACTAGTGCGAATAACCTGGGCCGACATAAAAAGGCCCTTAGGGTTGAGCTTTAGCCTATTCATGAGCCCATAACTCACAGCATCAGGCCCAATTGCAAAACCCCTTAGAAAGATTTAACCATGGCATATAAAACCCTACTTTCTCTTAGCTTGGGAGCACATTCCAATCAGAGACAGGGGGTAGAGAGAGAAAGCGAAGATGTCGAAGCGAGGTACGGTGCCAATTCCCCCAATCCTAGTTCATCTCTTCGCCTTCCTATTCCAATTTTTTCAACATAATTTCTTAATCATTCGTTTGATGCTGATGATGCACAATAGGGCGCGGAGGATCCGCGGGTAACAAGTTCAGAATGTCGCTGGGTCTCCCCGTTGCGGCAACGGTGAACTGCGCCGACAACACCGGGGCAAAGAACCTCTACATCATATCCGTGAAGGGGATCAAGGGCCGCCTTAACAGGCTTCCATCCGCCTGTGTCGGCGACATGGTGATGGCCACTGTGAAGAAGGGAAAACCCGATCTTCGTAAGAAGGTAATGCCCGCCGTTATCGTCCGACAACGCAAGCCATGGCGCCGAAAGGACGGTGTCTTCATGTACTTCGAAGGTTACTCCTTCAACTTATGTTTTACTCGTTAAACTATGCTTTGTAGCTAAATTCTGATTAATATAATGCTTATTAGTCAAATTTTCATCAATGCAGTTCGGATAGATCATAGTTGTATGATTGTTTTTTCTGTACATAATTGCTAATTGATGTTTTATGGATAATTAAATTAGAACTTGGTTTCTGTTAAATGGATCCCAAGTTAAACATGTTTTTGCTAGGATTGAGTTAAATAATAACTGTATCTAGTCATCTTGAAAGATGATGATTGTGTGATCCTTATTTATATAGGTTTCTATTTTGTTGTTTTATACGTTGTCTCTTGAGAACCATTTTATCAGTTTTTGGTGTATGGGAAAAGTTAATAAACTACTGCTCTCGGTACAAGTAGGCCCTTTGTATTTTTAGGATCAAATAACCATAAAATTTTACTTTTGAACATGGCCCTCTGTTACAGATCAGCTAACATATATCTAACTTGACAGAAGGACTAACAAGCAATTGAATCCTTATTAAAGGTGTATTTATTTCTTTTACTAAGTTTATATACCCATCAGTTCCACACTTCTCAAAATGTGCTATTATCTCTGTGAAAGTAGTATTATAGTTCCTTCCATCTTCAACAGAGCCACTACTATTTTCTTATATTCTTTTTCACATTTTCTTTTTGTAATTTCTTCATTGAATTTGCTTGTTTTCATTTCTGAAAGTTTGTAAAATGATAATGAAGGCTACATGTACTCCAAGGGAAGGTGAATAAAATACCCTCAATCTTGATATGCCAAAATTGGCTGTAGCAATATTGATCAGAGAAGTTATCTGGCCGGTTGTTGTTAACTGTCAACTAATCTGCTTACCGAACTTCTCACATTTCTCTCTCTCTCTCTCAAGATTGAGATTAATAAATTTGTTTAAATTAGATAACTCAATTGGCAGTCAATTGTGTTCAGTTAGAGTGAACCTTTAGTTGATTTTTATCAGAAGGGCATGTATTTCACCAAAAATAAAATTTTAGGGCTTATTTGATCATATAAATACATTGAGGGCCTACTTGTTCCGAGATAATAGTTTTGGGTCTTGGTTGTACCTTTTCTCCATATTTATTGGTAGGCATATTATAGAATTATTATTTGATAAAATCTGCTTAATGTTAATATGCATGAATATTTTTTCACCCTAGGTATCCATGAATTCAAATGCACTAGTGTGTCCGCCGTATTTTATTTTCTGTCTATTTGGCATCATAGGCATTCTCCACAGACTCCACTGCAAATAATTCTTATATTAATCTTTTTTATTTAAAAATAAAGTTCGCTAAATTTGATTATTTGCCTATGCAGATAATGCTGGAGTCATTGTGAATCCCAAGGGGGAAATGAAAGGTAATTTTGATTCCAAGTAGTTGTAGTAATCAATCAACTTACCTTTCTTATAAGGTAAGGTTTTCAATAAAAATGTTGATGGGATCTTTAATTCGTGTTCTTTGCATTCTGCAGGTTCAGCTATCACTGGTCCTATTGGAAAGGAGTGCGCCGATCTTTGGCCTAGGATTGCTAGTGCTGCTAATGCTATTGTCTAGAAGTTGAAGTTTTGATTAGTAACAGTTGATATCTTTTAGAGAGATTTTTTTGTTGGAACTTCTGAAATACTTGTCAGTTTTTATCTTATTTTTGGACTACAAATCTTAATGAAGTTGAACTTTTAGGCCTCATTTGGTATATCTGATAAGGCGGCTTTCAAGATGCTTGGTTGGTTAGTATTTGTTTCGAGGGGTCTGAATAAAGACTCAGGCCCTTTAATTGGATTCTGGGAGAACAGTCTCTTTAGGAGCCCCATCCAGCATTCCCCTTGGATATAGGTTCATCATTGAATAGTACAAAGAAAAGGGGTGGGTAGTCAAAAATACCCCCTCTTCATCTTCACAGGTCACATTTCTTCCCTCACCAGTGTTCTGCTTGGCCCTCGCGACTTCTCTGCCAGGCACCTCCACCGCCACTCCCCCTCCTGCCGTGTTGGAAGTCAAGACTTCTAATTTGGTATCACGTTTATTTTCTCTCTCCCAGCGATTTTCCTTCCTCGCTGTCTCCTCTATTGGCCTTCTTGCTATTGTAATTGCTGGCTGCTCTCCCTTTTGCTATGTTGCTAAGTCGATATTGGTCCTCAACATCTTATCTTCTACAGCTTCCACGACATTGTTGTCATATCTATGCTTGTTTTTTGCTGATGTTACCTTGTGCACACACAGATCTCCGTTGTTTTTCAATCCTTTTTCTTAATTAACTGGAAAAATAAAATTTAGTTCAATTTCTTTCTTCAATCCTTCTCCCAAGTATTTTGAGAAGTGCATCTGCAAATATGGTTCATGCTTGACCAGGGTTGTATTCAGCAATTTAAGTTCTTTTTCTTATTTCAGCACAATTATATTTTTACTTCTGTAAGATTTCAAAATTTGGAACTTAGATTTGGTAGATGTTGGATACCTTACTTTTGTTTAGAGAAGAATTGATGCTGTATTGAGAGGAATTGAAGGTTTTTTTTTTTTTTGTACTGATCTTTTTGAAGGGGTAGAAGGGTATTTACATTTTTATCTGAGTTTATAGATTTTTACGTTCCGTAACTTTGCTCTAGTTTGATTTTGGTACTCATGGAATATACATTTTGAAATTAGTCCGGTAAGTTTGAACTTTTTTTGAATTTGGTCCTTTTACCAGCTACCGAACACATGATATATAAACATAATTAATAATTAATTTACGCATGACATTTATATACATACATACATGATACATCATATAGCTATGTATGTATATATCTAACTTTATAATTAATTAATATTTTTTAATATAATAAATACTACACTTAATTTTTAAACAAATATTCAATTATAATAATCATACTAATTATTAAACAAATAACACACATACAATTTTCAAGAATTTGACATGTGTAAGTTCTTTTTTAAATTATTTTGCTTTATCATAAAATTTATTAAGATATATATATTGGCATATTTATGTAGAATATGCATATTTTAGAAGGAATAATTCTGTGTTAGGGGGGATTGACTATTTAGCCCATTAAACAAAATACACCCTATGTGTAAAGATTGTTTAAGTTTACATTAATTATTCAATCAACTTTATCGTGTAATTTTTATTTAAAATGATATAGTATTCCATCTATCCACCAAACTATTTTCCCTTTGTGAAGTGACATGAGATTTAATAAAAATTAGTATTATATTGAAATGATAGATAATGTAAGAAAAGAATGGAGGATTATTCCTGCCAAAATATGTATTGTTGATAGAATTTACTAATGATGTTCGTTTATGTGGCTATTATGGTATATTAATTCTATCAAACAATAATCTTTGGATTTGTGTTCCTGTGGGATAATATAGAGAGAGAAAGTAGAGAGTTTAGAGAGAGAAAGTAAAAGTGTGTTATCATTGAATTAATTGTGTAATAGTACAAAAGATGTCTTATTTATAGGTGTGCAAGTGTGAGGTAGCACCTTGCGAGCCTATATGGCTTCCGGTGTTGACGAAGGTTCGTAACCTTCGTCTTAATCCCTCACAATGCTCCATTTACAATGCCTCATTCTACTACATATACATGTTCTATTTGTGCACCCGCTAACCGGGCCCTTAAGCTGGACGAGCTACCTGGCGAGCTACCTGGCGAGCTCCTCTGCCTTGTGTGATTTTCCGGAATGTGACGCAGTGGAGGACCTCGGCACGGTCCCCTTGAGGGCGAGCTCCCTCTGGAGAGGGGTAGCTCACCCGTGGCTTCCTCTCCTCTTGATGCCCCAATCCTTCGGCCTTGGCCTACTGGGAGCTTGGGCGAGGTCCTTGCCTACCTCGCCGAGCTCCCTCGTGTTGGCTCCGGTCAGGGCTGGTGACTTGGCTCTTACGCAAGTGGGCGACCCCCTTAGCTTTGGGATAATTTCGTGATTATCCTCAGGTAGTTCGCCTTGTCAACATGTATATTTTGGCAGGAATAATCTTGTGTTAGAGGGATTGACTATTTAGTCCATTAAACCAAACACACCCTTATTGTATTATATGGTCAGCACCCTCCATATCAAGTCGGATTGAATCAAATTTAATGCAATTTACCAAACAACATATGAAATTAATAAAAAAAAGGTCCAATGTGGGCTAATAAGCTCTACCAATCATGGCCTAAGCTATTAATTAATATTTTTACAATTCATTTGTCCCAGTTTTGTTTTTCCATGCCCTATTCACTCCCTACAAATATTTTTAAATTGCAATTTATTCCGCTAATAATTACACACAAAAAATATTCTTATTATTTCATTCACTTAAATTGACTAATATTTTTTCATTAAAAAATAATTTTATTCATTTAAATACTACAAAATAAACTTTATCAAAAAAATATTAGAAAATCAAATGGAAAAATAAAATTGGGATAGGGAGAGTATCTTTCAACTCTTGAATTGAGAAAAAAATCTTTTAAGCCCATAAATTGATAGTTTTACTATCTTTTAGTCTCTGGATTGATAATTTTTTGGATTATATACTGTATGAACAAATTTTAATGTGAAATTTATTATAAGGGTATTAATTATTTTATTAAAAGATATTATTATTCTATTAAATTAGTGCAAGCTAATTTCAACATAAATAAATTCTACCAAACAATAATCTTATAGAATTTACTAATCGATGTTTGTTTATGTGGCTTTACGACAGATTAATTCTACCAAACAATAATCTTATGATTTAATGTTCTTGGATATAATATGAAGAGGGAGAGTAGAGAGTTTAGAGAGAGAAATATTGTAGTGAGGATTGTATTGATTGTGTGAAATGTGAGAATTGTTTGAATAACACAAGAAATATCTTATTTATAGGTGTGTGAGTGTGAGACGACACCTTACGAGCCTATGTGGATTCCGATGTTGACGAGGGTTCCTTACCCTCGTCTTGATCTCTCACACTGCTTCCCCTATCACGCCTCGTCCTACTACTATGCCTTAGACTAGATGAACCTCATTAAAAACCTCACCGTAAACCACCCTTGTGGGTAAACCGGACGGAGGGAAAAAAAAACGCGCCATCGGGGTCCTATTGACTAACAGGCGAGCTCATGGGCGAGCTCAGAGGCTGGCTTAGGTGGTTTGGGCGAGCTCTGGGGCGAGCTCTAACGCCTTGCGTGGCATACTAGTGTTGTGCGATGATGAACCTCGGCGAGGTCTTCACGAGGATATGGGGTGAGCTCGGGGCGAGCTCCAGAATGGAAGAGGCGACCTCCTGATTCTCTGATTCACCTCGAGTGGCTCGCCCATCAACAATTACCCCCCAGCTCACCTTCATCATGGCTCATGGAATGTGTGGGCGAGCTGGCATATGACTCTCGGGCGATCTCTTGTCAGACGGTCCCTCGAGCTGACATGGGTGGAATTCGAGATGTCTCACACGTCTCCCTGAGTGTTGTTTCCCGCGCCCATAATAATAACTTTTCAAATTCTTTGCACATTGGTCCCTGGTCTCCTCAGATATTATACCTCGCCTCGGCGCCTATAAATAGGCGAAAACGAGAAAATTCCTCACTTTGCATCTTCACTTCTCAGAGCACATTTCTGGCGATCGTTTCTCTGCTTCAGGTGCGTCTCCGAATATCTCCCCAGGTAGAAATCCGGATTTCTCTTCTTTTCTTTCTTGTTTCTTGTTTCCGGACGCCTACATTATGTCTGAGAACTCTTCAAGTCGTACCCCTCCGAATCGTGATTTGGGCAAAGAACAAATGACCGATGACCTTCCAAACCCCCGAGCGGCACCCGTGGTCATCTCCTCGAGCTCTGGGGCGAGCTCTGAAACCTTCTCAGACAGTAGCGAGCTCTTGGGGTCAGTTCGTTCTGACTCCAGCGAGCAGGCTACTAGCTCCGGTGAGGAATCCCCCCTCCGCGAACTCTGGGACTACTCAGAGCGAGCTCACGGAGGAGCCACGACCCCCGTTGAAGAGGAGGCCGCCGAGACTGAGACCCGGGAGGAGGTCGCCGAGGTTGGGGCTGGTGACATTGCTGGCGAGCTGGCCCGCGAGGTCGACGAAGAGGTCGGCGAGGATATGGGGACGGAGGTCACTTATGAATACCTCCGTTTCATCGACTTTCCCTTTCCCAAGCTCCCGGAACATCAAGTCTCCGCCGAGGTCGTGGACGAGTTCGACTGGAGCGAGTATGTGAGAACCCACTGGGCGAGCTTCCCCTTACCCCGGCGAGCTCGGATTCGAAGGGCCGCTGACAAATCCGACCTCAAGGCCAACGGGGTGGAAAGCATCATGAGCGAGTTCGCCCTCCCGGATATTCGGAGGCGGTTCCGCATCCCGCTGGACATTTTTATGTATCCCGCTGAGGAGAAAGAGCGAGCCAACCTCCCTCCTGCCGGACTCACAGCCATGAACTATCACACTCTGAAGGCCGGGCTCACCCTCCCCCTTCACCCCATTATTGGGCAGTTCTTGGCGGACACGGGCCTCGCCATTATACAACTCACTCCGAACGCATGGAGCAATTTGCTGGCAGCTCTGACCGTCTTCGGCCTCGAGGGCTATGAAAATCGGCTGAGTACGGCAGAGATCAACGAGCTCTTTATTGTGATCAGACAAGTGAGGGAGGGGAAGGGATATTACTCTTTCCAAGCTCGCCCGGGGGGCAAATTTTTAGGCGACCTCCCCAACAAAATCTGGGACTGGAAGGAGCAGTTCTTCTTTATCGGGGGGGATTGGCGAGCTTCTAATGGCCGCAGAGGGCGTATTCCTACCCCCGAGACCTACGGGGAGGCGAGCTGTAGGTGACGTACCTTAGTGTGTGTGCGTCGGATTAGATTACTGATCTAATCTATCTTTTTGCAGGTTTGAAGCGCCACAAGTCGAGCCGTGGGAAACCGGAGGTTTCGATTGGCTTCGAGTTCGTGCGGACGGTGTGTTGTTTGCGAGAGAAGAAGGATCGCGAGATCGAACACTTGTGCCAACACCACTGCCGCAGGCTCGCCGGTCTCATCACTTCGCCACACCACCTCGCCGCTCAAGGTTTTGAACTTTTCCATTATGAAGTTTCCACAGTTCGCTGTCTCATACGTCTAGGTCGCCGGATTTACTTGATCAGTTGTGGTGCAGGTGCAGGTCCAGTTGCCGAGCTCCCGCCCGTCGAAGTTCCCGAAGCCTACCATTTTCTAGCTCGGCAGCTGAGGATGGGTAAGCATCGCCCGGGGAGGGAAGGCATCCCCTCGGGAGCGGTCCTGGATGCCATGAAGAAGCTCGAGCTCGCCAAAGCCGTCGATAAGGCTGGGGGCTCGGGCTCTCAGAGGACCTCGGCGCCTCCCCAAACAAAGGAGAAGGTCACCGTTGCCAAGAAAGAGGCGGGTCGAGGTTCGGACCTTGAACGGGGCACCCAACCCCCTCCACTCCCCCAGATGAGGCGAGCTCTCCACCGAGGGGATGGCTCGCGAGTGAGCGAAGAAGAGACTCGCCCCTCCAAGCGAGTCAGGGCTGAGGGCGGCTCCGGATCAAGCCAAGCGGGGTCAGGGCGAGCTCTTGCTGTTCAACCCTCTCAAGCGCCTCCAACTCCTCAGAGTGCGCCCTCGCCACCCCCTACGGGATTCCTATTCCGGATGATACCCTGCTCGGGCTCAACCCTGATAGGTTCGGGTAAGTGGGTGACCTCTTTTGAAGTTGGAGGCCTTTGTAATTTTCATGATTTTTGCTAACTGATCCGAGTATGTGCAGGTATACTCCCGTCGAGCTCCCGCAACGACCCGAATCTCTCCACATTGCCGAGCGGTGCAAGGCCCTGAGCTCGTCAAGGGATCTTCCTGAGGGGGCGGCTCGTCGGGTTTTTACTGAGGCCCCCAAGTATCTCTCCGCCTCGGATCTTGGCATGATCGAGAGGCAAAAGCCCGCGGACAAGGCGAGGTTGGCGATGCACTATGCCTGTGCAGCGATGGTGGCGGCCCAGCTCGTCAGCGATGATATCGCTGTCGCTGATAGAGCTCGCCATGATACGAAGAAGGCGCTCACTAAGGTGGGCGACGAACGGAAGAAGGCCCTCGAGGAGCTCACGAGGGCGGAGACCAAGGCGAATGCCTCACTGGAGGCGGAGCGACTCGCTATCAAAAAAGCAGAAAAACTTCAAGCCGACCTCCGCCAACAACAGGCCGAGCTGGAGGAAGCCCACCAGACACTTGCCACTCGGGAAGAGGAGCTCGCCCTAACCCGGGTTGAGGTAGGGCTCCTTCGTGATCAGAGCCGAGGGAACTCAGAGGAGTGCCGGAAGCTGCGGGAGGAGGTCGCCGCTAAGGCTATGGAGATCGCCGAGCTCAAGAGCCGTTCTGACATCACCATCTCGCCTGAGGCACTTGAGCTTGCCGAGGTGGTCGCCACTGACAAGGGTTTCGTGTTGTGCTTCGCCGAGGTTATCCGCTCCTTCTAATGGGCGCGGATCAATAATGATAGTGAGTGGGAAGCCCTTGTCAGTGAGTTTGAAGACTGCTTGGAGAAGTCCTCGATCCCCCCCGGCACGGAGATGAACATTGGAGACCTCACGGGCTACGGGATCAATCTTGACGCTGCTCGTCAAAAGTTCAACATTATTTAGACGAAGCAGGTCTTGACTGCCGACCTCGCCCAAGAGGCTGAAGGTGCCGAGGGGGATGCTGGAGGCGAGGCCCCGCCGACAATGGAGCAGATGCAGGAGGTCTGCGGGGACGCGATGATAAACATAAGCGAGCTCGGCACTAGCGGACTCTCCGGGAACATCACTTCTGATGTCGAGCTTGCCATACCCATCAGCCAGGTCGCCCCCGCCCGAGAGGTCGCCGATCCTGAGGCTTAGGTTGGTCCTTCCATTGCTTTCTTAGTTTAGTTTTTATTTCCCAAGTTATGATAGGTCGCCGGGTTTCGGAGCTCGCCCAGAAGGAGCTCCATTTTTGTAGTTCTTGATTTTTTGTTCAAGTAGATTTAGCTCGTCGGGCACGTGCAGCTCGCCCAGAAGGAGCTTTTTGTAGTTCAAAGATGGCCAGCTGGTCGGCCTTTGTGGCTAGCACAACTACTCATACTTAGGATTTTTTCAAGTATATTTTTGGCTTGAAAATCTCTTAAGTATCTTTTGAATATAAGCCGAGCATTTTTTGTCCAACTCTTTTCCTTTATGTATTTGCGCTTTTACGTTATAATTTCCTAAATAGCTCATTTTTGTTTATTTTTCTGGCACATAATTGTTCGTCTTATTCTACTTTGAGAAGTGAATCGTTCGTTTTACGTCACCTACGCCACTTAGGGCCGCGAATCATTCGTCTTAGACCACTTAGGGACGGCGAACTGCACTTCGATTGATTCACGTTGGGCCATTGAGTTTCATGAACCTTGCCTTAGACATTTTTTCATTTTTTCGCGAATTTTTCTAACTTGTGGCAGTAGGTGCTTAGCAACCCTTTAAGGAGGGTACCTTCGCGACCTTGGGCACTTTGGCCTTTGCCTTCGAGCTATTTAATTACAACGCTTGGGACCTTGGTCCTTGCGCATTGCGGATTTTTGAGCATGTGGGCGAGCTGGGTTTGGCGAGCTCCCTGGGGCAGTGGGCGACCTGATGCAGCTCGCCTGGTTGGAGAGCTGCACAGGTCCAAACACTTGGGGAATTTTTCTAAATTTTTTCTGACTTTTTATAGCGGTGTAATTTACATCGGTTGCCATCGACATTTCTGATGCAAACCTTCGACTAGTCTATTACAGGATTCTAGTCTATTGGTAGAATTTTTTAGATGTGCCGAGCTCCAGGTGTATGACGAAGCTTTGCCTTCTGCGTCTTCTAGATCATAGGTACCGTTTGGCCAGGCTGCGGTGACCCGGAATGGTCCTTCCCAGTTTGAACCGAATACAACTGGTGGGGCCATCAATTTCTTTTTTAACACCAGGTCTCCGACCTTGAATTTTCGGTCTCGGACCTGAGAGTTGTAATATTTTTCCGCTCTACGCTTGTAGGTGGCGTTTTTCATTTCTGACGAAGCTCTGGTCTCCTCGATCAGATCCTTCTCTACTGCCAGGGCTTCGTTATTCTTTTCTTCATCATACCCCACCACCATCCAAGTCTTGTTCTGGACTTCTACCGGGACTACGGCTTCAGTCCCGAAGGCTAGGGCAAACAGGGTCTCCCCGGTGCTGGCCCTATAGGAAGTTCTATAAGACCATAGGACCTCCGGGAGTTCGTCTGCCCAGCTCCCCTTCTTTTCCTCGAGGCGGAGCTTCAATATGTGTTTCAGGATCTTGTTCACCGCCTCGACCTGGCCGTTCGACTGGGGATGATATGGAGTTGAGTAATGCTTCTTGATGTTCCATAAACTGCAGAAGTCCCTCAACTTCTGTCCGTCGAAATGCCTTCCATTATCAGTGATGACCGACTGTGGGAGCCCAAATCTGCAGATCAGGTTTTTCCAAATGAAGCCGATCATCCTTTCTTAGGTTATGGTTGTGAGAGCTTCGGCCTCAGCCCACTTAGTGTAGTAGTCTACTGCTACGACAACAAACTTTACACTGCCTCTACCAGGTGGAAATGAGCCGATCAAGTCGATTCCCCATTTCGCGAAAGGCCATGGGCTGAACACCGACTTCAGCTGGTTAGTTGGGGTGTGGATGTTAGGTGCAAAAAGTTGGCACTTTCGGCACCTTCGAGCGAAGCTGATGGCATCTTTGCGAAGAGTGGGCCAGTAGTAGCCCTGCCTGATCGTCTTGTATGCCAATGCTTGCCCCCCAGCGTGACTCCCACAAATCCCTTCGTGAATTTTTTCTAACACTTCGGACCCCTGCTTCCTAGTTAGGCATTTGAGTAGGGGTAGAGAGAATCCACGTTTGTAGAGTTGGCCATCCAGCAGCGTATATCTGGCAGCTTGCTTTACTAACCGGCTAGCTTCCCAAGTGTCCACGGGGGTTGTTCCGTCTGTTAAATATTTTTGGATTGGAGTGCACCAATCTTCACCACCTTCACTGTCCTCCTGCCCCCCGCTCGAGGTTTGATTTATCTTGTAATCGGACGTCGAGGGGTTTTTCAGTGTGGTGATCACAACTTCCGTGAATTCGGCTTCGCCGTTGCTAGTAGCTAGCCGGGCTAGAGCATCTGCTTGTGTGTTTTCTAGCCGCGGTATCTGATTGATGTAAATCTGCGTAAACATCGAGATCAGATGCGCGGCTATCTTCTGGTAAGTCAGCATCTGCTGGTCTTTTGCCTTATATTCCCCCGGACTTGGGATATTATTAGCTGGGAATCTCCGAAAACTTGAAGATTGGTTGCCCCCACAGCTAATGATAGCCTAAGTCCCGCTATTAGTGCTTCATATTCTGCCTCGTTGTTGGTTGCTCGAAAGTCGAACCGGATTGCGGAGGTGAAGACTTGTCTGTCTGGGCTGATCAGGACCACGCCGGCGCCTGCTGCCATGCTGGTTGATGATCCGTCTTCGTAGAGATGCCAAGGAGCTATACGCCCCATCGTCGGATCTTGTGGGAAAGTTAGCTCGACGATGAAGTCGACAAGTGCTTGTCCCTTGATCGCTGTTCGGGGTGCGTAGGTTATACCATATTGGTTAATCTCTAGTGACCATTGCAGCAGGCGTCCGGCGGTGTCTTGGCGCTGTAGTATTTGGCGCAGTGGGAACGTTGTCAACACCTCTACTGGGTGGTCAAAGAAGTAAGGCCTCAATTTTCTAACACTCATCACCAGTGCATAAGCAATCTTCTCTGTTGGGGTGTACCGTAACTCAGCTTCGTGTAGTACTTGTCTTACGTAGTACACTGGTAGGTGTGTTTTCGCCTCTTCTCGGACCAGGACGGAGCTGATGGCCACCTCCGACGCAGCCAGGTAGAGGTATAACTTTTCTCCAGGTATCGGCTTTGACAGGACCTGTGTATCTGCCAGGTATGTTTTGATGTCCTCAAAGGCTCATTGGCATTCATTTGTCCAAACGAAGTGGTTTTTGAGGTGGAGCTTGTTGGCTTTGGCCGCCTCTTTGTAACTCCGTGTGTTTGCCTTAATTGCCTCGAAGAATGGACGATTTTGGTCACCAGACCTGGAGATGAATCTGTTCAGGGCCGCCATGCACCCAGTCAGTCTTTGAATTTTTTGGACGGAATCGGGTATACCCATCTCGATTATGCATTGAACCTGTGTTGGGTTGACCTCAATTCCACGCTGGCTAACTAGGTGCCCCAGGAACTTTCCGGAGTGTACGCCGAAGATGGTCTTTTTGGGGTTCAACTTCATGTTGTAGTGGCGCAGTATGTCGAAGGTCTGTTTTAGGTGGTCCAGGTGGTCTTCCTTTCTCAAACTCTTGACAACTATGTCATCCACGTACACCTCCATGGATTCGCCAATGTGTTGGTCAAATATTTTGTTCACCAATCTTTGGTAGGTGGCTCTGGCGTTGATGAGTCCGAACGGCATCCTTTCCCAGCAATACATGTTCTTGTTGGTGTAGAACGCCGTGTGTTCCTGGTCATCTGGGTGTAGAGCTATCTGGTGATAGCCCGCAAAAGCATCCATTAATGTCATCATCTCATGGCCTTCGGTGCTGTCCACCAGCTGGTCAATGTGAGGTAGTGGGAAGTTGTCCTTCGGGCATGCTTTGTTCAGGTCCATGCAGTCGATGCAGAGTCTCCACGTCCCATTATGTTTCTTCACCAGGACGGGGTTTGCAACCCACTGCGGACACAAAGCCTCCTTGATGAGTTTGTTGTCTAACAACTTCTCGACCTCAACAGTCAGAGCTACTTACTTGTCTGGTCCATACTTTCTTCGCTTTTGGCGTACGGGTCTCCTCGTCGGATCTATGTTAAGTCTGTGGCAAGCATGTTCCAACGGGATCCCCGTCATGTCTTCGTGGGACCAGGCAAACACGTCCAGGTTGGTCATTAAGAACAGCTCCATCCTCGATCGGTACGGTTCAGGTAACTCAGAACCGATGAAAATTTCTAAGTCCCTTTCCGGGTCCACCGGGAGTGTCGTCAACTCTTCCATGGGGGTGGCTTTTCTCTTTTGACTTTTCCATCTTGGGTCGCTGATGAACTCGTCCCACTCCTCTTGTGACATCTGCGCAGGCTCGTAGCCTATGCGCGGTTCGAGGTCATCGGGTTGGCT
Source organism: Prunella vulgaris (assembly GCA_026898435.1). NCBI lineage: Eukaryota > Viridiplantae > Streptophyta > Magnoliopsida > Lamiales > Lamiaceae > Prunella > Prunella vulgaris. Next base: position 420,116 of record JAPKLY010000047.1, read on the forward strand.
TTCAGCTTGGGTAGGCTCATCAGCTTGGGTAGGTCCCCGAGATGGTGTGGTGACTTGGGGAGTTGGGTCAACGTCCATTGGTGTTGGTTCTTGACCTCCCGCAGGTCCCCCATCTAGGGCTTCATCAGCCATCTCCATGGGAGCAGGTTGTTATTCCTGCGCGGGTACTGACCCCTGCGCAGGTCTCAACACTTGGGTTTCTTCCCAGTCCTCCATTGGTGTCGGTTGTGTGTCTTGCACAGGTCCAGTGCCTTGGTTGATTTCTGACAAATCGCCTATCTCCATCATCTCAGTTTCGACTGAGATGACGTCTAGGATGCTTGGCTCGTCTGTAGGGATCTGTATGTCCTCTTCGAGGATGTGGACCTGTGTAACAAACTTCTTGACCCGGCCGTCTTTGACCTGGAGTAAACACTCTCGGGCCTTTTTCTGGTTACCTTTTATAGTTCCGGCACCTTTTGGGGTTGGGAATTTTAAACAGTAGTAGTAGGTCGAACACGCCACTTTGAATTCATTAATAAACGGACGACCAAGGAACCCGTTGTAGGAGGACTGCTGGTCGACAACTAGGAAATCTATGAGCCTAGTCAGTCTCCTTTCGGGGTCCTCAGCCGATACAAGCTGGACGCTCAACCTAACACTACCTAGGGGGACGGTTACAGCCTCTCCGAACCCCACTATCCTAGCATTGCTAGGTTCCAGATACGACTCAAAATCACCTAAGGCATCCAAGGTGGATTTGAAGAGAATGTTGGTGAATGCGCCGGTGTCCACAAGTAGCCTGTGAACTCGGACGTTCATGATGTTGGCGGTTATCACCAACGAGTCGTTGTGGGGCATCAGTACCCCCTCCAGGTCCGCTGAGGAAAATGTCAGCTCGTCAGTAAGCTGTGAAACGGATCTGGGGTCGGGGCTGCCTTCCTGGACTTGGTTTATGGCCCGGATTTCGGCCTTCCTCTTTCTCCTGGATATGGAGGATCCCCCGTCCTGGAGACCTCCGGCAGCTCTGATTTCCTCCTCGAGAACTAGGAGTTCCTGGGTGGGCTCCATGTTTTGCTAAGGTTGGGAAGGTGCCCTCCGCCTGTTATGGGGACCAGGTTGGTCCGCTTCCTCTTCCTCGTCATCGGAGGTAGCCCTCCTCTCGAACCTTGGCCTCTTAGCTGGGGCCTTCTTCACGAACTCAGCCATCTTCCCATCCTCGTAAAACTTCCAGAGTTGCTTGAGGAGGTCTCGACATTCGCTGGTGAAGTGGCCGATGGCCTGGTGGTAGGCGTAGAATTTGTTGGGGTTGAGCTTCGTGCGGTCCTGGCAGATCCGCCTTGGCTCTTCCAGCATGGCCTTGCCCTTGACAGCAGTGAAGACGTGGTCAACGGAGACAGTGAGGACCTGGTTGAGCTTTTCTTTGAGCTCGTCTCCCTCGCCAAAGGCTTTTAAGTTTCGGGGAGCTTTGTAGGTGCCCCAGGACTTCTTCCCGTAGGGTTTCCTCTCTTCGTGGGCACCAACTTCTTTCAGTAGTGCCTCCTGCATAGCCACAAACACCCCCGCCTTGTGACGAAATTCACTGTAAGTGTTGGGACATGCGAGGTGCATCTCCTTCCAGAGGTCGGTACCCCTCCTGAGTCCGGCCATCGCTGCGACGACCTTGGTGTCTTCACTCACCGACTCGCCTTCCAGCAGGATTTTATCGAACCTTTCCAGGTATTGCTGGTCGGTCTCGCCCTCGCCTTGATGGATGTTGGCGAGTCGGTGTTTCTGGGTAAGGTAGGAACCGAATCCAGAGAAGTAGGCCAGGAATTCCCGTGAGAGTTGGCTAAATGAGCAGATTGACCCCGGGGCGAGTGAAGAGAACCAGCGGTGAGTTCGGTCCCCTAGGGTCAGCGGGAAGTCCCGGTACTGGGTGGAGTCGGTGGCCCCGACCAAAATCATGAAGTCCGCGTACTTGGCCAGGTGGACTTTTGGGTCAGATTCGCCCTCGTACACGGACATCACCGGGAACTGGATCTTCTTCTGCACCGGTGCGCGGAGGATGGCAGGTGCCAATGGAGATGTGGGGAGAGTCGTGGCGTCAGGTCCGCCGGACTTGGCTGCTACTTGTGCTTGTAGCATTTCAACGGCCTTTTTCAGTGAGGCCAGCTCGTCATCTCGGGTCACCTCCGGCGGAGGCTGCTCAAAGGTCGTGCGTCTCGCGGACGCACGTCCCCGAGGTGCCTCACTCTGGGGTGACCTCTCAGTGGAGGACTGGAATTGGCGTCCGCCGTGGGGGCCTAGCCGGTCCGTCGTGGCCTCCTCAGCCTTTCGTGGGCTGATCTGCGTGGCTGCTGGTCGGAGTCCCCGTGGGACGTAGCTGGGGCCGCCGTCCACTCGTTTTCCCCGTATCTCGGGCCCAGGTGGCCTTGGAGGACTTCCCTCCTTTGTCATTGGTGGGTGCCAGATGCCCCGGTGTAAGCCGACTCCCTTCCGGTGTATGGAGCGGGATCCTCCTCCACCATCTTGGCCTTGCCGGTCCTCTCCCTGCGCTGGCGAGCTTGTGCCGAGCTGGCCTCCTGCTCGGTGGGGAGTACGTTGTAGTCCCCTCTGGTCTGGGTGCCCTGAGTGGGCCTGGTCTGCTCCCGGGCTTCGGCAGCTGGAACTCGCCTGGGTACCAGGGCGAGCTCGTCCTACTGTCGCTGCTGCAACCTCTGTAAGGCCGCAATGGTGCGTTGGAGCTCGTCAGGGTTGCTGGCCAGGTCCTTCAGGGCGGGAGCCAAGTCTTCCTGGGTCACCGCAACTCGCAGAGGTCGCGGAGCTGCGGTGCTCTTCTGGGGAGGTGGTTGTGATGTTTCCACCACCTGGCGTGAGGTCTCCACCTCGGCCTGGTTTTGATCACCCCCTTTAGACCTTCCCGCAGCTGCGGAGGCCTGTCCCTTAGCGGCTCGAGTGTTAGCCATTTTTGGGTTTCGGAGGGGGTAGCTTGCTGAAGGTCGCCGAGGTGGAGGGAGGTCGCCGGGGTGATGGAGGTCGCCGGAGTAGTGGTCGTCCAGCTTAGGTGGAGCTGTGCAAGTTTTCGTCTAGCCTCGCGTGTGATGAATTATCCGAAATTCAGTTTATTCGTGTGCACGCGTGCGTTTGAAAACTTGTTCCGGACAGATTTCGTAAAATCCGAAGACTCAGGTTTTTGTCTGGAAATCTGGGTTCTTCGTTCAAGGGATGAAGATGTATGTGTATCTTCAAGTGTTCTTGAGTTTTATCAAGAACATCTTCGAATCTTCAAATCTTCAAGCAAACTCTAATGTTTCGTTCTTGAATATTTTCTAATTTTCAGGTTCGAACGCCCCCTCCTTCTAGCGCCAAATTGTTGATAGAATTTACTAATCGATGTTTGTTTATGTGGCTTTACGACGGATTAATTCTACCAAACAATAATCTTATGATTTTATGTTCTTGGATATAATATGAAGAGGGAGAGTAGAGAGTTTAGAGAGAGAAATATTGTAGTGAGGATTGTATTGATTGTGTGAAATGTGAGAATTGTTTGAATAGTACAAGAGATGTCTTATTTATAGGTATGTGAGTGTGAGACGACACCTTACGAGCCTATGTGGCTTCCGGTGTTGACGAGGGTTCCTTACCCTCGTCTTGATCTCTCACACTGCTTCCCCTATCACGCCTCGTCTTACTACTATGCCTTAGACTAGATGGGCCTCATTAAAAACCTCGACGTAAACCACCCTTGTGGATAAACCGGACGGAGGGAAAAAGAGCGCGCCATCGGGGTCCTATTGACTAACAGACGAGCTCAGAGGTGGGCTTAGGTGGTTTGGGCGAGCTCTGGGGCGAGCTCTAACTCCTTGCGTGGCCTACGAGTGTTGCGCGATGATGAACCTCGGCGAGGTCTTCACGAGGATATGAGGTGAGCTCGGGGCGAGCTCCAGAATGGCAGAGGCGACCTCCTGATTCTCTGATTCACCTCGAGTGACTCGCCCATCAACAAGCCCATAAATTGATAGTTTTACTATCTTTTAGTCTCTGGATTGATAATTTTTTGGATTATATACTGTATGAACAAATTTTAATGTGAAATTTATTATAAGGGTATTAATTATTTTATTAAAAGATATTATTATTCTATTAAATTAGTGCAAGCTAATTTCAACATAAATAAATTTCACATTATCCATACTCAAATATTTATGAATTCAATATACATAAATATTATTCTCTTCGTTTTAATATTATTTTCCTAGTGTTACACGAGGGATTATACACTCTATCAAACACTCATATAAAATAATAAAATTATATCACTTATATTTACACCCTATCAAACATACTTATAAAAATTATAATTTTAATTTTATAATTGATAAAGTGATCGGGAGTGATCGAGTATAACAAGTTATAAAAGCAAAATTATAATTTTTTATAAGTTAAAAAATCAAATTCAAAATTTAAAAGTTAAAGAGAAAAAAAAAATTCCCTAAGTTTGCAAACAATGCCCAAATTTCACGAAAATAATAATAAATTGTTTTAAATATATCCACCAAACCAGTTTCCGTCAAATGGTGTCGTAGACAGTCTATTGCTTGCTGGAGGTAGATCTGCTTCCCATATCAGCATTTGCGTTAACCCCAATATACCTGCCATTGATTTATCATTCCATAACTTATCCTCACCACTTGAAGGCTTTCTGCAGTATCCATCAAGTTCCATTTTGTAAGTACTCACTCAACTATGTCTTACTCTGTTTTTTGGATTCGTTGACTCTTTTGAATGATTTGATGGGGAATTGCAAATCGTGGTATCAGTCTCCGGTGTTCTATTATTTACTCTAGTTTGGAAATTTGAATGTTTATATATTTTCAGCTTTTAACTCAGTTGAATTAGCAACTCCCGCAGCGTTAACCTGATCTGTGTTACTCCTTTTGGCAATCTCGATTTGTAATTTTGGACCTACTTGTGTGTGTGTGTGTGTTCTTAAGATGAAAAGAGACCATTGTGTTTAGATACTATAATTGAAACTGATTGTATTATTTTCGTGATTTAGGTGTGTAACAGAATCAAAATTTGGCGTTTTCTTGAATATTTTATTGCCTAGTAATTTCTTTGTAAAATCTGAACCCTTTTAGGGTAAATTATCAATCATTTATTGTTCTAGTAAACACATTTTCACATATTTAGGCAATTCTTGTTGGTTTACACTTCACAGCTCTTAGTTTCAACAAACAAAAGCACGCTTCTGGGGCAGTTGAGGCTCATGAGATTTCAGTATATAATGCTTGAGCCCTGTTTTTGCTGAGAGATTTTTGTTCGGAACTGCAGGTTTCAGGAAAATGGGTGTAGAAGAAGGCCCTGATCATCCCTTTGTGCCAAGAGATCTAAAATTGCCCGGTTATGTGCCTGGATTCCTTTCTATGTCAACGATTGTTGGAGTTTATGGCATCGCATCTATGCTTGTTGTCTCCTTCATGTGGATTTTATCTGGTGATACTCTTTGTCTTATGTTTCATAACTAAATTATTTAAGGCATTGTAAGTAGATCTTTGAGAATACAAATGATATTCTACTTGTTAATCATGTTACATACCCTCTCCCTCTCTGTGAATCTGCATAACTTCAACATTTCTGGTAAACATGGTGTTATGCTCTTATTGAATATCTTCTCTTGCACTTCTGTTCTTCTATTGTTTACTATCCTCGACTTGATAGAAGCCTTTGTCTGAATTCCCCGTATTTTTCTCAAGTTTGGCCTTTGTCAATACAATCTCCGATCTGTACTTTCTTAGTTTAAAAATTTATGTTTCCTGCACTCATTGTCTGAAGCCTATAATTTTTTTTGAGTTGCACTCATTATCTAAAGCCTATAATTTTGAACTCCCCCAACTTTTGCTGAAGTTGAATTTTTCCGTCAAAACAATGTGTGAGGCCCTGAGCTATTGTATCTATGTTAGAGATGTATGATTCTCCATACTTTTGAGTGAAGCACATATGTTATCTTTTCTATTGGTCACTTGCATTCTGATTCCTAACTACAAATTTTCATGTTTTTATTCATTCAAGGGCGGATTCATAAGATAACAAAAGTCGATAGAGTACTAATGTGCTGGTGGATATTCACTGGTCTAACGCACATTATTCTCGAAGGCTACTTTGTCTATACACCAGATTTCTACAAAAAGACGACACCCCATTACCTTGCAGAAGTTTGTAAGTTGTTGACTCACTCGCACCCGTTCATATATACATTAGCATTACCAGTCCCTCACTATGCATTACTTATGTTCAAATTTTATCAGGGAAAGAATATGGCAAAGGTGATTCAAGATATGTGACACGGGGCTCTGATATTATCTCTGTCGAAGGAATTACAGCTACTATAGAGGGTCCTGCTTGTCTCCTTGCAGTGTGCGTATAAAATTATATCTAAATTTCTTCATGTTCTAATATCGAGCTTTCATATTTTTGTTATCTTGGCATCTGCAGATATGCTATAGCAACGAAGAAGTCTTATAGTTATGTACTTCAACTTGCCATTTCCCTGGGACAGCTATACGGAACAGCAGTGTATTTTGTTACAGCTGTTTTAGATGGAGATAACTTTGCAACAAGTCCATTCTATTATTACTGGTATTATGTTTTCGCCAACATGTGGTGGGTTATAATTCCAACCACCATTGCTGTACGTTGCTGGAAGAAGATATGTGCTGCTTTCCAGGTCCAAGAACAGAGAAAGACGAAAACTCGTTGACTTTGAGAATATCATGCGTGGATTCTTTGACACAGACTTACCATCTAGATCAGAATTTTAAACTGACTATCTGTAGTTGGGAATCTTGATTTTCTGTTGCACTCCAATGTCATATTTCATTCACTACAAATGAAACGAAAGATCTTATCCGTGGTCGGGATTTGAGACTATCGTCCCTCAGTCATTTCTTTGCAGATATCCATTGTTTTCCTCTTGTCAAAAATCTTTGTTCATTTTTGGTTAGTTTAAGAGAGAATGTTGTGGTAGTGAGATTGGAAAATGTGTTCAAATGTTCTGTTGGAAAAAATAATGCTATAGCCAATATTCTTCTGAAACCTTTATATCTTCACAGATGAAATAATCAATAATGTTGTTCTTCATGGATGAAATATCAAAATGTGGTGGTTTTATTATGGTATCACTATCGTACATGCATTTTTGGAGAAGAAGTTTAAGATTCCCTGTAGAGATAATGTTAATGGGGGAGAATGAAAGTAATATTTGCAAAGCAAATTCAAGAATTTATTTGTTTTTGGGTCTCTGGAGAATGTAATGAAATTTGAAAAGAGAACCAACCCAATTATATTATCCTAGTCATTCTCCCCACAAAATTTATATTTGCAGGCAATTCTAAATGTTGTTGGATTTTGGAAATGTCTCATTCAGCTTCCCCTACTCCCACTTTAATGTACGATTGAACCGGCCTACTGTTAAGGCTCATTTGAAAATGGAGGTGATTCCGTTGAATATGACAAAAACCGAGGTGTGGACATAACAATGTTCTGTTGGAAGTGACGAAAATAGATTTACGGGACGTTTGTTTTAAATTCTTCAATGGTAATGAGAATGAAATTTTATTTTCCTTCTTTACTCTTACATATGTTGAATGAGTGTTTGAATTTATGATGGTGACATTATTAGTGTTGTGCTCCAATTAAAAAAAAATGGACAAAAAAAAAAGTTGTTGGTTGTGGACCTTGTGGTATGGAGAAATGATTGATGAAGATGATTACAAGTTGTAATGGTGCATATAAGTGTTCGTGCTATTTTTATTTATTATCTACCACATTTCAATGAAGATTTGATTTGCACAGTGTTCTTTCTTCTTCTTTTTTCATATCTTTCTTTAAAATTAACATTACGGAATTATGTATCAATCCAATGTGCAAAATGAGTAGCAGAATAGTATCCAGAAAAAGAAAAGGACAGAATCATGGATTCCACATTACAGAATCAAAGCATTATCCTAATAGTTCCAAAATTGTTCAATAAATCGCCCATAAAAAATGTTCCAAAATTACAATTTGATACATTACATTTCTGATAATTGGAGAGAACAAACAGAAGCCAAAATAAAAATAAAAATAAAAATCCGACTTTAAAGTGGTTTACAAATACTATCAGAAAGACAAGGCTCACCATCCATATTTTCCTTGTGTTTGAGCTTTGGTAAGGAAACCTCTAGACCGTCTCTCAGCAAGCTCTGATTCTTTCTGCTTCATCTCAAAGTACAGCGAGCCAATTTGATGCTTCCTTTTATGCAGCTTTGTGGGCTTACCTTTGGTGGAGGTGGGCTACAAGAAGGCAAAAAATGGAGATGTAATTGTAAGCATAACATCTGCAATACGTTATGCATAATCAAAACGTATAATTCTAATCTTGAAATGCAATGCCCTCTGCTCCAAAATAGGATGTCCACCATAACAAGAATAATACCGTTGCGTTTTCAGTAAATGGAAAATTACCTTACAGCTTAAGTCAGACAACACGAGGATTAAGCAAACTAAAGCAGCAGATACAACAATATTAAGGATATATCTCGTCCATATATCTTATATCAGATGAGAATTCATCCTAATCAACTTATTCCTCCCTAGTATTGAAAACCAAAGCCTTTTGACATTAGAAGCCCTATTTCCTATTTTGCTACACACTGAGTTCTCGGCTCAGTAAACAGCAGAGTTTTTCACTACTTAAGAGCGCACACCAAGAAGTATTAAGTGTAAACTCTTCAGTTTATCATAATATATTGCATTAGGTGAAATAATATTAACGATGTATCAGCCAAATATCTTACAAACTAAACTTCATTTTAACCAAAAAAACCTACCTTTTCCTACACAGATTTCTAAATGGTATGATGTGCTAAAAGTTTTCCACAGAAAATACACATACTCAATTAGATTAAATTAGAAGAATGCATAAAAAGCAGGGGAATCATACCTGGTATGCAGGTCCAAATGCAATCCCAGTTGATTTGACCTGGTCCTCCCTAGGCCTATTTTTCATCAACTCATCCTGCTTCACCTCAATAATCAACTCCGGTGGAATATCTTTTCTGCCCCTCTTTCCAAACACTGATAATTCATTCTCTATACCCCCTGATACCTCAGGCATTGGTGTGGCATTTGCCCAGTCATTTTCATATTGCGTATTGCCACCATATTCTGCATGTCCTACATGGTGCTCATGTGCATATGAATAATCAACAGCTTCATAAGATCCTAAATTAGAATCCATACTGGCAGCATCACTTCCAGCTGTACAAATGCTATTTTCGCCTGTCGGATAAGCACCATAATATGCATAGTTTTCACCACCTAAACTGCTAGAATGATCATAAACTTCATGAGTTTGATCCCCAAAATGTGATGCATTGGAATTCACACCAGCATCAACATTAGGCACATCACCGTTACCACTATAATATGCATGGTTTTCACCATCCGGACCCCAACTAGAATAAGCATAATTCATATCATTCGACTGGTTGTTCGAGTGTTCCACATTAGGATTCGTAATAGCATCACTTCCTGTATCATTAACAGTACTTACAGTGGAGGATGAAGCTTCAGTTTCGAGCACTGATCTCCTGTTCCGACCCGATGCGGCAGGCAAAGCGCCTAAAGTGGCTGAGTGCCTAGGTGCCGGTATGCTGGACAAGAATGAGGCAGGAGTAGTGGTCGATAATGACTCTCTCGATCTCTTCCTCTTTCTTTCTTCTTCACCTTCATCTGCATCCTCATCTTCATCATCTAAACCAACAGAACGTGGGTTTGCAATGGTTGGGGGCCTAAACTGGACAACCCTTTTCGCTGAAGATGATGAAGAAGATTTGGGCGGCGGAAGAGAAGAGAATAACGAAGTAGATGAGGGTTTAGGTTTTGAATATTCCGCAATTTGATCATCACGTTCACTTTCCGACTGGGGCTTAGGGTTAGAGAACGGCTGGGACTTGGGCGGTGGGAGAGAAGTGAAGAGAGAGGGTTTAGGCGGCGGGAGAGAATCAAAGATACTGCTACGATTTGAGGTGGATTTTGGCAGATAATCTTCTACTTCCTCGTCTCCACCGTTCGATTCCGATTTGCTTGGCTTTGTCTGCGTCGACGGTTGTTCTTCATCGGAGGAAGCGTAGTTTGCCAGCAAAGAATCCATACAACCAGAACACAGAAAGAATACACAAAATCACGACGAATACAAATCTAGGGTTCAAAAAAATGATTTGATTCACTGTTTTCAATCAAGATTTGGGGGAAATGGGAATTTTGATTCAATCAGGCAAATTTGATGGGCTTTCATGCTCTAGGACTGGATCTCAATATGGACCCAAGACTATGGAGAAATATTAGGCCCAAGTCTTACATCTAAGACCACTCCCTCCCTCCAAAACAATTTTCACACAAAAAAAAATTCTTGACAATTTTAAAAAGTATGAAGATAACATTAGAATGAAAAGTGTACATTCTTTTGATGTTTGATAATATAAGATAGATGGTTGCGTATAAATTTTTTTTAAAAATACCTTATAAATTATATAAAAAGAGTTTGATATTATAATTTATTTTCCCCACGACTTCCATCCCCACCCCACCTAGAGCTGTCATAACGGGCCGACGGGGCGGGGCGGGCCTAAACCCGCAAAAGCCCGCCTTTTGGCGGGGCGGGGTGAGACGGGCTAAAAATATGGCGGACCGCAAAAACTCCAACACAACCCATTTAATGGCGGGCGGTGGGGTTTTAGCGGGCCATACCAATTTTTTTCCTTTTTTTTTTGAAAAATATTCTGAACTAAATTTACAAATCTCATAAAATAAAGTTCACAAAATAAATCAATAATGTTAAGACATAAACTTAGCACAAGCCATAAAGTCTCTCAAAATTTATCATTCATTACATCATAAAAATCATTTTGGCAGCGACAATTAACTACGAAAGAGAGCCGAAAGACTATGTGAAGGGACACCACTGTTTAACTACGGCAACATCGATTTGAAACTTAGCTACTAGTTTTATTTTTTTTGTGAGAGGAGCACAATAATTTGTTATTTTGTTTGGAAGGAATTAAGAAAATGTATAATAAAATTTTTAAATTTAAAAATTAATTAAAATATCATATAATATATATATATATATATATATATATATATATTAATGTGTATATATACACATATATAATATATACGCACTGGCGGGTTGGCTCACCCCAACCCGCGGCCCGACCCGCCAAACCCGCAACCCAAACGGGCCAGCCCGTATAGGCCTACCTCTATACGGGCTTAGAAATGTTTGGCTCAACCCTCATTTTATTATGGCGGGGCGGGCTGGCCCAACGGGCCCAACCCATTTTGACGGCTCTATCCCCACCCACTTGCCGCACTTCGGACCCCATCACTCCTCACCTATCTTTACATTAACATAAAACATGAAAAAATATCTAACTTATATTAAAAATAATTTTTAATGAGTCTATAAGTTGTTATTAGTTGATCCAATATTTATGTGGAATATTTAATGGTGTGAATGTCAAAAGATCCTAATAACTAATAAATGAAGATAATTGGTGTTAAATGTTTGAAGATATAATAAATGCTCAAGAGCACTAAATATAAGCAATAAAGACACCAAGATTTATCAAGTCTATTGGTTGTAGACTTGGACTGTAGACTTGCACTTGAAGGTTTTTCAAGCTTTTATTACATGTTTGAAAGACAGTATTTATAGTTATAAATTATTCTTGTATTTTCCTAGAATTTTGTCAGAATCTTTTCACTAAATGCACAAATTTTGGCAAGTACAGGATCTGGACAAAATTCTTTGTACAAAGATGATTTGCCTAATGGGATGAAGACACCTCACACTTGATCTTTTACAGATAAGACAAACATTTCCTTAGAGTGGGCTTTGTCCAGCAAACTGTATAAAGTCTACTCTGTTATAGGATGCTATAATAATCCAGATCTTATTAAATGCCTAAATTCTGAAAACATCATTTGGTTGATCGAGGTACAATATCTTCATGTTGTTGCTTTTAGGAGTTCGCCAATATCTGGCGAGGTGGGTTCTTCTTGGGCCTCGCTTGACATCTCTGAGGCCTAGCGATGCGGGCGAGGTTTAGGCAATGTCATTGTGGTCCGATTTGGGTCAACCATAAGGCTTGATGAGATCCTTTTGGTCTCATCTAGATTGATGCTTATACTATATCTTCTCTAGGAGATTTATGCTCTTGGGCCCCGTCAGTGGCCTTGGGCTTCGGAGCCCTAGGTTATTGGACTGATGCTTAGGGCCCAGCTATAATTTAGTGGATCATGGACCTATGATCAATGTGCTACAACAATTACCCCTCAATTCCTTCTTAGAGCTTCCAAGATCGAGTTGGTTCTACTCCGAGGTTGATGTTTATCTAAGGAGTGGTGGCACAATTGATTCATGTAGGCTAGCGGGATAATCTCTTGAGAGACTTTGGATTTCAAGGTGTAAAAAAGTTGGTATGCCTTTTGTGAAAAGTAGGTGCACTTTCCACGACTCTTAAGCTGATCGTGTTAGACCTTGGTCGATGTGTTGTTCCCCAATTACGATTACTTTCTTAGAAGGCCAAGTGTGTGTGTGTATGGCCCAACTACACCTCTAAAATTTCATGTGTGGGATGCACACACGCTTGTGTTGAAGGGCCCCAAATTTTGGGGTTTTATAAATTTGCTCACTAAAATTTTGCTTGGATGCCCTAACTTTGCCTATAAATGTAGGAAAGTGTATCTCATTCTCCTTTTATACTTTTGAAAGTTTGGACACCTTTAGGCAGTTGAGAGCGACTTTCAGCAAACCAATCTTCTCTTCTCTTAACCTTTTCTTCTTAGTCGAACATTGAAAGTGGTTAGAACTAGTAAGAGCAGTGGTTCCTCTTTCAAGCGAAGAATGTTTGAGCTCCGAATGTCAATATGTCAGTTCTTGGAGGAACCTATGTGAAGCCACTGGGTTCTCGGCCACTTGAAATTGATGGTTTAGAAAGAATTTTTTGTGCATACCAAACTTTGATGGAGGTGACTTTGAGTGGTACCTCCAAAAGCGGTGGAGGGGCACAATTTTTGGCGGCAGTAATACGAGTAGAGTTTGAAAATAAGGCGACTCTCGTCGATCTGCCGCAAAGCGGAGTAGATGTGGGAGAGAGAATCCTCCGAGATCTTGATCTCTACTTGACTAGGGAGAGAGAGGTGGGTGACGAGATTGCCAAAACCGCTCATGAGCGCTAGGAGTTTAGGGCCTGGTTTGATGGGATAATAACAACTGCAAGCTCTAGGAGTATTTTGTCAATAAGATGGCTGAGTCCAGGGTAGATTTCAATTTCTATGCATATGTCAATGCCCCTCTATGACTGTCCCGAGCATAATATGAGGATATTCCGTGCATATATTTTAAATCACGAATTGTAAAGAGATGAGAGAGAAAGGAAAAATTAGAGGAAAAATAGAGATGGAAGGGTAGAGAGGAGGAATTTTACAAATGACATGGTTTTGATGAGGATTTAGAATTCCTTCATTTTGAACATAAACTCAAATTTAAGTAGGGTCTTTCTATGGTCAGGAAGGTTTCGCCCTTCCCGACGTCAGTAAATCCCTAAATACCGTTGGATTCATGATCCAACGTATAATATTATTTTGAAGAGATTGCACTTTGCACTAGGGCGATTGCACTATGCATAAGGCGATTGCATTGTTAAAAAAATTAATTAATATTATTAAATAAAATTAAAATTACCAAATTATCCTTTTAATTAATAAAATATAATATTTTAATATTTTTAATTCAAATAAAAATCAATTTCTCCCAACATTCATTCTTACAATCCAAACGTATGAACCCTAATTCCCAAATTAACATACATTTTCCCTCTCAAAGTCACTTCCAATTTCAATTAAGAGTTCGGTCGAAGGCCAGAAGCATATCAAGAGATAATTCCATCCCCATCCAGATAAACCTTACAAACCTTCAAAATTAAGCCCTAAAAAACCCTGTCTTTCCCAAGCTGTCCCTTCACGCAAACACGCACTCACACAATGGGCGATTCAGTTCGAAGGATACACATATCGAGTTGTACGTCAACTCCTCCGCCTCTCCTTCTCAACAGGTAAATTCTCCCCAACTTTGATTGCTAATAGTTATGAGGAATGTCCGTTGTTTCTTCATTAGTTTTGGAGTAGAAACACTTTCTCCTTGTAACCTTTTGCATACCTCGTTCTTTTTGGCTGGGAGAGAACAAGAATTTAAGCATATATGTTATGTTATAATTACTGTAAAAAAAATTCATTCCGCTGAAAATTGCTTGGATATCAACTACCTTAAATCCTTGAATGTCACTCATATGAGTAGTGTTTGCTGTGAATTTGAATTACAAGCTGCAAGTGTTGACGCGGTTGCCACTCTGTTAAAGAAGGATTAGCTTACTCTAGAAACACATGTATGTTCTTTTTTTGTTATTCCTTCCAAATTTTTTTGTCAATGATGTTATTCCATGATTTATTAAGAGCATTAATTTTTTATGGTCATTGAACATCGATGTCATGTGTAAGTTAGGGAGATGGATATGTATTTGACTACTACTGATAGCATCATTCGTTCTAGAGGTAATGATGCCTTTATACCATCACTGGACTTCCCATGCTATTCTTCTGGTGTGGTATTGCAATGTAATTGATTAATCTTGTGCTTAGCTATGTAAAAGTCTTATGAGGTTGCTACCCAATAATGAATGAGAAAAAATGTAAGTTATGACGTTTTGGCATAAGATAAGCTCTGCGTTTTATGTAGATTCATCTCTTTTGGGAAATGGAATTAATAGGAAGGTTTTTAGATTTGGAATTGAGTTGATTTCTTCCTCTAATTCTTCTGTAAAAGAAGCTAATGAGATTTCTTCCTGATGAACACAACTTCTGTGATGGCACAATACCTTTTTTCTTTAAATTGCTGTTGTATTCATGCTGGTTTATCTTTCTGAATGTTTACGTCATGTATGTTGTTATTCAGGTATTCTCCTCCTTATTGAACTTTTGGCACAACTTACATCAAAGCCCTTAAGAAGAGCTTCTATACTTAGCCTCATGGAATTTTCATAGAAAGATTGGTAAGTAACCAAGGATATGTAAAGCAATAACCTACCTTTGACACATAAAATTTACTCAGTTGAATCATGTATACTTCTCAAAGAGCATTATTTTCATCTATTACAGATATTGCTATAGTTCTTGCTTGCACTAGTTGTTCAGATACTAGTCATCTCTCTATCCATATGTGTTTATTGCATATTCTAGTTATGCCTTCAGTAATATGGCATCAATGATCCCCCCAGAAGGGCCATTCACGACTCACCTGCCTGACAACCTACATCACCAGCTACTACACAATCCGTTTCTCTTCCACATGCATCATCACCCAAGAGCACATATCCACGTTAATTTTCATATCTGAAATGTCATCAATTCTTTTACACCTTCAGACCATCTGAATTTATTAGAGATCTTTGAACCTATTACTTTTGATCAACTAACCTCTACATAAAAAAGTAATAACTAAAAACATATTGATGTAGTACAATCAACAACACTTCCAATTTTTGTATCAAAGAAATTATGCTATTCACTCATGTAAATCTCACTGAGCACTGTTATCCTGGGTAAAACACATCATCAATCAATAAGTGTTAAAGGGCCTAATAACCCTTTTATCATCTTATTTCCACTCATTGACCATCTATTATAGTAGTTATTATATTTGGAAATATTCCCAGTCAAGATCATCTTAATAGTGGTCATTATTTCGGATTTGCCATAATGCAGCTGTATTCCAATCCCAAGGCCTTTAGTGGAACATATGCAAGATGATATGCTTGTTTCTAATTGCTAGTTGATACTAATTTTATAGGTTATGGATGCACATATAGTTCCGAATAGTGTTAAGAGGCTATGCAACGAACCTTAGGGCTCATAGTTTCCAATTCGAGATCCTTGCTATCCCCCATGAATACTAGTTTTGGCAACATTGAAGGGTCTGAGATTATGTTGTAACATCATTTGTCAATGTAAGGTTGAATTGGTATATTTGTTTATAACTGTGGATTTGAGCTTCAACTCAATCAGTACCAAGGACATATAATATTTTTATGTATACTAGGCAGACTGGAGAGCATTATGTGGTGCAATTGTTGGTTGTTTGGCATTGTTGAGGAGAAAAGATGAAGTTGGAAAAGTTAATGATTCTGAAGCAAAGGTTGTTGCTCATTCTCATCTCCAAAACGTGCAAGTGCAGTCCTTGGGGCAACATGATAGTAAGGTAAATCCTGGTACGATACATTCACTTCAATAATCTTTGTTTCTAGTCATGTAAGAAGTCTGTTATGATGTATCATACCTTTGCAGTTGAGCTTTCAACTCTTGGAGTGCTTACTAGACTGCTATTCTGGTGCAGTTCAGGACTTGGTAACCTTAATTTGCTTCTCTCTCTATAGTTTTTTAAGTTGAATTTTATTATCATATTTGACTCTGGTACTTGAGGTTCCTACACTTCCGAGTGGTTGTCCCTAATATCTTCGTCATGCCTTGTGGCCTAAAAATCATTGAAGTAAAGGCCTACCTATTTCTTTGTTCAAACTGTCTTCCACGAATTGCCCAGAATTTGCTTAGAAGCAACTGTGTAATTGTTGTCATGAGAAAAAAAAGTGTTGGAATTTGTGTTTCTTCTATATATCTATTCTTAATCTCCATGTATTGCTTTCAAGAGTTATCCTGTGGTTTTGCAGTTTATATGATACTCATAATAATAGTGTACATGACATGTAAATCAAACAACCCTCTGCCATGAAGAAAACAATGATGAAATCCAAGCTTCAAAACCACGCTACCTTCAGACTATAAATATATATTTGTTGTAATATTTAAATAGAAAAAGAGAAGCATGGTATCACAATCTATCATGGGTTATTATGCAGGAAAAGGAAAGTCTGCAACCAAATCTCATGCCTTAACTAAAATGGACATATAAAATAATAATTTAATTATTAGAAAGAAGGAATACAATATTTTTTCATTATCTCTAATAAAAGATTGGCTGAATTAATCATAGAGACATTCATGAAAACAAGGAAGATAAGTAATTACCTTGCAGAAATAACAGGTAAGAAGAAAATTGTTGAAAGAAAATCAAGAAGAACTGCTAACACTTTTTCAGATTTAGGGGAGAGAGACTGTTCTGCTTAGTGAGAAAAAAGAAAATGATTTTTGTGTGTGAGAAAATGATCATGTGTACAGTTGTGGGAAACTTAAATCCACATATTAGACAAGAACTTTTTAATATGTAGCAAGTATAGCATGCTCAAAAACTTAATTTGGAACATTTAACCTCAAAAGGCAGTTCATACTTTAGAAGATCTCATGTCTTGCATTAGGTTTGGTTATGTGTGATATGGATGAACATGTTAATGGCGAATGTTATTTATATGTTGTGTTATTTCCAGGAATGTCATTTATAATTCATCATTATGCTGAAGCGGAGTCCCTGTCTTTCATCACTTGTATATTCCTTGTATTCAATCACGTCATGTCTGAATTATAACAGAAGTAACACGTTCTTTGATATGATTAAGTGCCCATAGATGTGCCTATATAAGCTGAAGGATACCGTATGGCCATTTTTTTCCAAAGAAGCCCCTTCCCTAGTCCAATCAGAATTTGTATTCCAGGATGATTGATTAATATGATATGTCTCTGCCATGTTTTCCAGTTGAATAGAGTGCTATGCTAATTTTATTTTTTCATTTTTTATGTTCTCATTTGAATTTATTTTATTCATTTTCTTGTATTTTTGTTCCATCCCAATTCCACTTCTTTTAGTTTCTTGCAAGATATATGAATAGGAAGTGCAGAAGAGCCACAGTGTATTTTACCCACTAATGCTACCCATTTTTCTTTTTGAATTACGACTGTCTTGTGAGATGATCTCATAAGAGAGTAACTCATTGTGTGAGGTTGAATTGTAGGTTGTGTTTGGACTGGATGATTTAAGGGTGAAAAGTGCCATTAATGTTGCATTTGTATAGAAGGATATGTAGATGAATTCGAAATTTGCATCTTATTGAGTCTTTTGAAATTCTGCCTTGAATTTAATTCCATTGTTTGTATGGTTGACTTTAAATCCGACATCTATCAATTGTAACTTCATTTTTCAGTTGGTTTGTCGCAATTCAACTCCATTTTTCTATTGCTCCCGTAAAAGATCGAGTTTCAAAGGCTTTCACTGCTATGAGGGATTTGGGAGTTGATGAAGAAATCGTGAGACCAATTCTCAGGCAGCTGTTAAAATTGTACAACAAAAAGTGGGATCTCATCGAGAAAGATAATTATCGTACACTTGCAGATGTCATATTCGAGGAACAAGACGAAAAAGTTTAGATACTAACTTATATGACACAAATCTACATGATTCTAGCCTGTTAGTTACAAGAATGTTATAGGAAGTTTATTAAAGTAGACACTTTAGATTAGTTTGATATCCTTTGGTTTTCTGAACAATATTCTCAATGCATCAGAAGTCACACAACTTTATAAATTATTAGATAAGCTCAAATACACAAACTTTGAGGTGATGTTTCATCTATGTTGCACGGGTGTGGATACGCAGATGCGGGTGCGATACGATATGAGTTTTTTAAAAAATTAGGGTGCGATTCGTTAAGGATACGTCTATTTATTTATATTTTATTATATATAATATCTAAAAATTATATTTTTTTATAAAAAAATTATAAATCATTTATATTTTTTATCACCTAAAATTTGAGTATATTCAATATAATATAATTATGTAAAAAAATATCAATTCGAGTTACATTAGTTCAATACATAAATCATAGTAATAAATTCAATCTAAAACAGGTGTCACACTATCAATTTAACATATACGAAACAATAAAATTCAATTTAAATAATATATTTAGTGCTTATAAATAGGATTCGTGCAGTGGATTCGAGAATCCGTTAGCTGGATTCACGACGTGGCAGATGGAATCGCCACGTGGAGAATTCGACACGA
This sequence comes from Prunella vulgaris, assembly GCA_026898435.1. Taxonomy (NCBI): domain Eukaryota; kingdom Viridiplantae; phylum Streptophyta; class Magnoliopsida; order Lamiales; family Lamiaceae; genus Prunella; species Prunella vulgaris. Next base: position 439,194 of record JAPKLY010000047.1, read on the forward strand.
GAATTCAAGAATCTTACCCTTTTTAGGGTGCGGGTGCGAATCCGATACTGCATTGTAACATTTTTAGAAGAATCCGTGTATCGTATCCTAATTTTTTAAAAAACTAGTATACTGTGAATATCGTATCCTAATTCTAAAAAGGGAAAGAAGCAGGGCCATTAACACAAACAATTGGCTGATAAATCCGGACTACCAATGAAGGCAATCATAAAATCATCCCAAACAAGCAACATCAGTCCTCAATGAGAACACATCTTTGATGATTTATACATGTCTCTTGAACATAACATGGAGTTGAGATTTGTAAGGCAATGAGGGTGAAGGTGGGTTTTGCAGCAAACATAGATAGAAGTTTTCCATGGAGTTGAAAGAATACCACTTCAAAGCCAACAAAATGGTGATCGTATAAATATATATATATATATA